>QKWP01000270.1:145761-232258 GCA_003550325.1 Gigaspora rosea
AAAAAAAAAAAAAAAAAAAAAAAAAAAAAAAAAAAAAAAAAAAAAAAAAAAAAAAAAAAAAAAAAAAATTTATATTATATCTGATCTTATAATCTAATTAGTTAATTAGATAGTGCATTATAGTACACACATACTAAAAATATAAACCTAATAATTACTAATATTTAAAATTTTAATTTATTATCTTTTTTAAAGCTTTTTCTAAATATAATATACTTTCAACAGTTTCACTTGCTGTTGTCCATCTTGTTTTTGAATAATTTTATTTTTTTTTTAATATTAGGGGTGTAGCTTCTGCCCCAAACTTTATTAATACTTAAGCAAATTGACATATGGTAGTGCCTTTTATACATACATATTATATACAAGTATTGAGACTAGAACTTCAGGCTATTGTTATAGAACAAGTTTTAGTATTAGTTTCTTGAATGTATTTTCTAGTATTAGTTTAATTATATTTTATTTAGTTATTTTATTATCTTATATTATTATATTATTTTATATTATTTTATATTATTAACTATATATAGCTTAGTTAGAAGTACGAGTAACATGGTTAACCATTTCTAACATTTCTACTATTTCTACCATTTCAACCATTTCTACCATTTCTATCATTTCTACTATTTCTACCATTTTTACTATTTCTACCATTTCCAACATTTCTACCATTTCTGCCATTTTGTACTATTGTAACTACTAGCTATAAAAAGATATATAAACCCTAGCTTTAATCCCTCTTTAGCTTTAGAATTTGTTTCCTGCAATTCTTTAGTTATAGGAATTCTTTAGGTACAGAAACCTTTAGATAGTTTTGTAGCAAGTCTTGTAACATACTTAAATAAAATATATCTTTGCCCAAACTAAATACACTCCTGTTCTTTGAGTAACTATATTGAACTGCCACAGTGAGGAAACATTCTACTTTCATACTGCTTCATATCTTCTCTAACCTTACAAGATCCCTGTCGCCATGTGCTATGTTGCTTGTAGTATATTAAGAAGGCTATACCACTTGTAACATTTTGGTGCCTTCTGGTGGAAAGCATTAAAAACTGTTAAAAATATTAGAAATAGCCAGAACTTTTAGGCCTCTTTCTCTTCCTCCTTCTCTTTGAAAAATTGAAGCAGCCAAATATATTGTTCAAATAATGAAGAGTAAAAACATTAAGTTGAATCCTCTTCTTCTTTTTCTTTTGGAAAAGATTATTTCTTTTATTTACATCTGACTATTACCAAGGAGTAATAGCTTTTGGTTTTCTTGTGAATTGAAAGAGATTTGTTCAGAAGGGCATACTTAAAGCCTCTTGCTTTTGTAGCACTGGTATTTTCCTGTCGAATTGAAAAAAATTCATTCAGAAGGGCATACTTGAAGCCTCTGCTTTTGTAGCACTCCATTTAGTTATTTAGTTTTTTTTTTGAAGACACAGTTTAACAGTTTATTAATGAAAAAAATTTAATGAAAAAAACCTCACTCACTTAAAATTTGGTTCTCACCAAATCTCCAACTCTACAAAATTCCAAATACTACATTCTACATTAACTCCACATCCACTTAAACCCAACCCCACAAAATTCCAAATTCATTATTTCCTACTGTTAATATAAACCCAATTTTACAAAAATCTGACTATATTAAACCCCAACTTTGCAAATCTGACACCAAGTACCCACTATATATATGCTATAACAAAACATTCATTATTAATTATTATTACTTATCTCTTTATTTAAAATATTTTAATTTAATTTAATACATTTATCCAATCTAAACCTACTTCTAATTTCTAACCTCTAAACCCAACTATTTTAAAAAAAAATTTCTTATCTTTAAACCCGATCTCTAGATCCTTATTCCTATCTACTTTATGCTTATAATCCTAAACCAACTATACCTTTCTTATTTTAATCACCTAATCCTCAATATGAATCACCCTATAACACATCTTTATATAACTGATCCTTATTTCCAAATTTACTAACCTAGTCTTAGATATACCTAACTAAAATCTGCTTTCACCCCTTGATCTTATTCTAAATTCGAGACTCTTAACTATCTACTCTAAATCTCCTTTTAAATTTAATCTAAACCTGGATCCATCACTTTCTTCCAGAGTTCTATCTTCTTATTATTTGACGATTTGGTTTAAGTTCCTATTACTCAAAAAAGAATTTGTATCTGGAAAGCTCTGCTTTATTATCTAGCAGAAGCCCAATTCTGAAATACTAGTTTCAGTACACCAAGCTCAAAAGAAACTACGTGTTATTGAGGCTGGCAATAATTGGAAGACGTCGTAATTTTTTCTAACACTATAACCCTTAGGAGCCTTACACTAATCTGTTTTATTCATACAGCCTGAAAATTGAAGAACGGTACATTTGTACTCAGAATGCTCTACTTCATCTTTCGTAGAAGCAATCCCAAAGTACTAAGCCCAGCAAATGGCTTAAGAAAAAGAGTTATCAATATTTAGATGCTCCATTCAAAGAAGCCTGCCAGGATCCTGAAATATACATAAATAGGTCAGGTTAATTATCGGTTTGCTAAAAAAGAAAAGATCTATAGAAAAACTTCAAAAATAAGCAAAAAAATTACTATAAATAGAAAGATCTGCATAAAAAACCTCAAAAATAAGCAAACTCATACCTGACCTATCTATGTATATTTTGGGGTTCTAGTTTGCCCTATATCCCACTTCAAAACTATTAGGAACCCAACACTTGGCCCAAATAATATTGTTTGAGAAATATTGTTCTTACATCCTGATCCCAGAACAACAAGATGCAGAAGAAAGAAAAGAATTAAAAAAAATCATGTCAAAAAAAAAAGTATATAGTCCAAACCTCTAAACGAAAGGTGATAAAATTCTATCATCATCGCAACAAATAGAATAGGAAAGGAATTTGAACCTGAATTCTATTCTGCCTGGCCACCCAGCTAGAACTCAAGATCTTTTTCTCAAGGCTTATCGTTTCCAATTTTAAATTCGAACAACCAAGTTTTTAATCTACTGCACCTTCGATCAAATCTGAAAAGAGGTTGATCCAAGAGCCTTGAGTTGAAAAACAAGACCCAGGATTAGTTAATGGCCCTACAAAAAATTTTTAACCTGGGTACCACCTGCTTTACCCTAAAGAGACCAATTCGTTCTTCCAGAAATTAGATAAAAATTTTGGTTCAAAAACAACAAAAAAAAATATATATTTATTTATAGATATAAATAAATTGGTATTAATTTTGGCAATTATAGTCAAAAAAAAACAATAAGTACCTACTAACTCCTCATACGAAGTAAACCCATCACAAATTTGAATATTGCAAGAACCAGAAAAGTTCCCCAATACGTCTTCTAATGGTGCTCTACTGAAAAAGACCTATACTTATTTTGGAAGAACTGGTTACTATGCCTTACCAAAGGGGATAAAACCACTTATTTACCACTTTCTAATAACTGACTAAAGCAAGTCCCCAGGTTCTGAAAGTAACGTATCAAACTCAACAGTAATAACATCTAGGCATAACCATATCAAAGACGAAAGAACTCAGGCCCCAAGACCCCATAGAACAAGACAAGATTTGACAAATCCTATATACATGAAGAAATTGATAAATATACTCCAAATTGTCACAAAAAAAAAGGAAGAGAAAGAATATACCTGACCTATGTAGAAGTATGCATCAGAAGAAATCTGGTACCAAGTTCCAGATTCAGAAAAAAAAGACCTAAAATTAGTTACATACCCAATAAAAAAAAAAAAGAAAACTGTACCTAACATACATGAACAAGACCATATCTGGAAAAATGCACCAAGAGTGCTAAACATAGAAAGAAATCTTGGGAACTACTCAGAACCCTCAGACCCATTAAAGAGGTACCACCCTGGGACAACTACTTTGCAACAACCCAAAACCCTGTAAAGAAAGATAGGATCCAGCGAAGATAAGCCAAACCTGAAATTTACAGGAAATTAGTTGAAATATTTTAAAAAAAAAAAATATATATATATATATACTACTTCAACCTGTGTCAAAAGAACTATGCATACGAAACAAGACATAAGAAAATACACTGAAACAGACCACACCCACAAGACAAGACTGTTTCTGAAAAGACATAGCAATGGACAAAGGCTTACCAAGTACTAGAACGACAAAATGAAGACGTTAAGAGGTGAACGACAAGATATACCAATGGAGTAAAGCCAATAAATATTGGATAGCCACCTCGCACTAATGAAGACCCAGTCAGAAAGTTCTACAAATGTCAAGATCGACACCCACTGAAATGCCAAAGCTAATGAAACCTAAAAAAAAGAAGAGCTATGTAGATGAAAAATCTTAAAAAACTATAATTACCTAGAGCGATGAATATTAGAAACGGCACCTACCTAGTGTTCTGACCTGGGTCAAATTATGGTCCACCTGAGTAGTCAACTTGCGGGTCACCCGTGGGACAACCCATGTGTTACCCATGTGGTAACCCGTATGAGTTTGTTATAAACTTCCCTTAGTTTGTACTACTTCGCAAGAAAATTTGCCTGTATAATTACTATAAATATACCTCTGATCTATTTTTTTTAATCCTTTAAAATATTTAAATAAAATTTGGTATTATAATTTTTAATAACAAGGATTATATTTTTGAATTATTTAAATTTATATTATAAGACAAAAAGTTTATGTTGCTTATAAGCTGAAAATATTAAATTTTAAAGAAATTTTTTAACCAAAAAAATATTTTACAATATCTTGGCGAATTCTTTAAATATTGGTTTTAAAAATATAGTTTCTAATACAATATTGTAGTTTATATAAAGGATGACAACTTTCATTATTTGTCTTTATATGATTTACTTGTAAAAATTAAGACTTGTATTAGAAGTGAAAATTTTTTTTATAGACGGGACATATAAAATTTGAGAAAACCTAAAGAAAAATTTCTATAGTAAAAGTTCCAAAACAAAAACTTTAAACTTTTATTACACCAAAGTTTTTTAATAATTTTAAAAAAATTTTATAATGAAGTTGATAAAACAGAACTAATATTATATTTTTTACTTAGAAAGTATATAGCTAAAATTAATATTTAAGGTTTTATTTAAAATATTTAAAATTTTAAAATTTTCGCAGGCAAATATGCCTGTATAACAAATTAAGGGATAAAATACAAGCTATATCTAGTGTTCTGACTAGTAGTGTACCATTTATATGATGTCTGATTTTTTTTAGTGTACAGTACGTATAGTACATACAGTAGTATAGTTGTATAGTGTATATAGTATGTGAAATACGTATAGTACGCATATGATATATATAAACTATCTATACACAAAATTTTGAAAGGAATAAATATGTTTAGAAATAAAAGTCAGTGTATATAGTATGTGAAATACGTATAGTACGCATATAATATATATAAATATTTATACACAAAATTTTGCAAGGAATAAATATGTTTAGAAATAAAAGTCAGTTTTATAAGGGAAAATTTAAGATATAAATAGTTATATAATTTATTCTAGAATATTCTAAAAATTTTTTTTGTATTTAAACTAATCTGTTTTTTAATTTTTAACTATACATATCATTATATTTTAATTATATATTTAAATAAGTTATTTCCGGATAGCTTCCAAAATCTCCCAAACCTTCATATAAATCGGCACCTAGTAGATCATGCACGCCAATATGCAACATGTGTTAATACAGCAGTTGGGATTAAAGAAATGGTGCACAGAATTTTTAAGTCGATTGTACCACATACAAACAAACACAACCTCGAACTTACATTACTTCGGCAAGTTAACACTTTGCAGACGTTGAGGTACTTAGCTGATGGAGGAACAGATGACCGTATAAGCAATATGGAACCACAACTATTTAAAGAGTTAATTATTGAAACGCGATTACGTCACCTATTGTCGGGTTGGTGCATTAACGATAAAGACTTTTCAATTCACACATCTCGGGAATTTGCTCAAGGTAATAAGGAATTATTCAAGTTGCATTAAGTCTGTATTTCTATTAAGTGATTTAAGAACCAAATTTGAATAATTAGACAATCTTACCGAGATCAGTAATTTCTCACACTTTAATTGCTCTGAAATTAAGCTTGGATCAAAATGGGATAAACAGAAAATTGAAAGCGCTGGATTCATTTCTGACAATCTCGAAACCAATGGACTTTTAGAGTGAATTATGCGAGTATATTCTTCATATTTCTCTATTGAACAAGCACTATTAAATATGAAAATTAGATATTATCAAAATATATCTTATTCTATAGTAGAATCTAATAGTGATTATCAAGATGTAAGATTTTGTGTTGGTGAAGCTGTTGAAACCACTCTTTCTGATGGTGAACAACCCGCATTTGGAATAGTTAAAGGAATAATTGGACATAAATGGAATGATGATCAAGATTATATATTTATTTATCTGGAATGGCTGGAATATCTTAATAAATTTGATGATTTATTGGACTGTCCTATTTACTATCTTCAAAATGCTAATAATAATTCTTGGGATCGAATCCACCCAATTTCCATTGTGTCAAGATTACCATATATTCCATTCATTCACAATTGTAAGTCAAAATGTTCTTTACAACAACATGATATTACAAATCGTGAATATATCTGAAATGACTTCTTTTTTACGGCAATTTAAAAAGTTTCAATTTTCTTAATATATGATTTACCTTAAATTGATGTTCGGTGAGTTAAATTTTATTTTATCTAATTTTTATTTTTTCATTTATTAAAATACTTATAAAAAATTCAATACTTCATAACTAGTTTTATTCAGTTGGAATAAATTCATATCCATTATTACATCTCACAACGTACCTTAAATTGATTCTTCTGGGGTACAAGATATACTAAATCTTTTTACTTTTGTTTATATGATCACATGAGAAATAGTCCGAATTGAGAAAGAACAATTTAAACTGGAATAATACAAAAATTGACTTGGTGTTTTATATTTTAAAACATTTTTATAATGTAAATATATAGCAATTATTTTTACAATAAATGATATTATATTACAAATATTTTGCCATAATTGCTTTATAAAATGTAATTTATTGTATAATCAAATGCAATAGTATTGCAAATATAATCATAAAGTTTTGCTATAATTATTCTATATAAATAAAATTATTTTAAATTAAAAAGGCTATTAAATAAACTAAAATTAACTAATTTTATTAAAAATTATGTAAATAAAAAGTTCATTATCATTACCGTTAAGTGGCTTATTTTTGGCAATAAAGTTAGGTAAAAAATTGGTATTTTTTACCAAGTTTAATTTTTATGAATATTAGTAAAGTATAATTACTATCACAAAAAAATTTTGATTTTTTTATCATTTTTATTATAATAAACCTTTATTATAATTACAAAATTTGACTAACTATAGATTATAACATCTGATTGGCCAATATTCATAAAAATTTTTTATTAAAAATTCTTAAAGATTTGATACAAATAATTTTTGATGCAGTGGTATAATTTGAATAAAACAACTACCAAAAAGTTCATAATAATGAAATGATTCTAATGAGCTTTAAATTGTTAAAATTCAATTACAAGTTTCTATAATTGTTAAGAATTTTTATCACTTTACATTTTAAGAATTAATTAAATTTAAATATCTAAATAAAAAATCCTTTATGATTTTAGCATTTTGTAACTAGATTTGGATGATTTTACAAAGAATCCTTCCTAAATGCACACTCTTGGGACTAAACTTTAATGATATGCACTTAGAGAACAATAAGAAAAAGTGCATTTATAGAGGTCATCTATATATTTGGGCCCAAATTTAAGCATGCATTTAGAGAGGGTAAGCAATTAGAGAGAGTGCACTTTGGGAGGGTTCTCTGTAGAATTGTTTTATTGAATAAAAACACTTTAGTAATCATTTTATCCAAATTGGAACACTGGATCAAAAGTTATTTACTATCAAACATTTTAAATTTTTTAATAGTATTTCAATTTGTGCAAATATGGGCTTTGGTCATGTGACTATAGTAAGAATTTTATTTATAGTCACATCTATATATAATTACCAAAATAGGGCATGACCAACTTGTATTATAGAGAGGTTTGACTATATTAAAAATATTATATTGCTTAAATTTACTAATTGTTATAACTTTTTGTACTAAGAAAACTTGTTCAAAATAAAAAAAATATAATAAATTAGCATATTTTATCTTACTTTTTTTATAATTTAAAGAAAGTTGCTAATTTTAGAAATTTTATCAAAATTTAAAATCAGGATCTTGCCTTAAATTTTAAAAAAATAAATAAAGTATACTAATAATATATTTTTGGTGCTAAACAAGTTTACTTAAAGCAAAAAGTTAGAATACTTTAATAAAATTTAGAGAATAAAGAAATTTATATAATTTTATTAATAAAATTATTAAAAGTATTATTTTAAATAAAATTTTACTAACTAATTACTTACTTGCACTAAGTAAACTTGTATAACACCTACTTTTTTTAAAATTTGAAAAAAATACTTAATTTTAAAAATTTTTATCAAAATTTAAAATTAAGCATTATTGCTTCAGATTTAAAAAAAAATCAATAAAATAGATCAAAATAATGTATTGTTTAGTGTTAAACAAGTTTATACAGTACAGGACAGTGAGAAACATCCAATTTTTTCGCAATTGTTTAAAGTCTTATAACTTCATAACAAATAATTATTTTAAAAATCTCTCTTACAAATTTATTATTTATAACCTAAACTACAAATCTGTAAGACAGATTTTTAATACAAGAGTTATAAAAGATCAAAGTTTGGTAATTTTAATAGTAAAACAGAAATTTGGCGCAAAGGAATTACCCAATCATATTGGCACTAGTCACGTGCAAGCAATTTTATTGGTTAATACTCATTATTAAAAAATCAATTTTTGGCGTCTTAATAAAAATTAGCCAATCAGAAGTTGTGTTATATAACCCAAATTTGGTGCTTAACAAAAATTAGCCAATCAGAGATTGTGTTACCTACCTCAAATTTGGCGCCCCCTCAAAAAAATTGGATGCTTTTTGCTGTCCCGTACTGTATAGAGCAAAATTAAGAATAAATTAATAAAATTTAGAAAATAATAGTATAAATTTACTAATAAAATTATTAAGAATATTATTATTTGAAATTTTAATAATTGATCTTATGTTTTTGTACTAAGAAAACTTGTTCAAAATCAAAAATATATTAAATTATTATATTATATTTTACTTTTTTAAAAATTTAAAAAAAGAATACTATAATATTTATGAACAAATATTGCATCACTCTTTCCAACGATCACTTGGACCAAATTTCCGACGGAAGAAAACAAAAAGTTTTTTGTTGGAGCGTGGGTAGAAGTACACAGGACCTACGGTTTCTACAAAGATCAACTATTCGCTATCATCTATGGACTCCTTTGATATATTCAGCATGCAAGCCAAAAGCGTTTTGGTACAAGATAACTGGCAAGAGGTGGCGCCCTTGTACGAAAAATTTTGGTGGAGTTATCATTTTCGCTCTGTCGATGAAGTAACCTGTGACTATATAATGGGAAACAGCAAAAAAATGAGTTTTCCAACAACACTCTCCTGTAGATTTCTTACAAGTGATTCCTTTGTATCATCTTTTTCGCCTTCCTGCCTTTCTTCCAAAATTTTCGATAAAAAGTGGGATTTGGTTTACTCTCTCCAAAAGATCAGCTGTTTACTTTTCCAAATTTAGATGGACCCAGTAGAATGCAACCACGTGACGTGTTTGTTTATAAATATGGTTTCGGTGCTACTCCATACGACGTGTCAATCGATATGGTATAGGGATATTCGAGGTTGGTCATATAGTCAGAAGAAGATATTAATTAAGGCGCAGCTTTAAAGTAGAGATATACAATAGTTGCATTTGTTATATAATTTTTATTCAACCTTCTACAGGTTATAATAGTGTTTTTCCTTTTCTTTTTTCCATTAGTTTTTGTTTCTTTTTCGTTAGACTAGCCTTCGTACTTTACCATGTGGTTTTTTTTCTTTTTTGTTTTCATCTTCCATTTTTTCTTTTTTGTTTGTTTTTCTTTTTGTATCTCTCGTTTTCTTGGCTTGATATTTTTTTTATGTTTACCCCTCTCCTTGTTAGTTAAAGGAATATGAAGGAGAGAAGAAGCCATTATGGTGTGGCACTTAGGCTAGTTTAACATAGCCTCTAGTTTTTAGCTTGTCTTCAAATTAGTGCGGCAGGTTGTACTTGGGCACTTTTTACAGCAGCCGGGTAATGTCAGATTTGCAAATTAGAAATAAACAAGTGTATTATATAGCGATATACTTAGTATCTTAATAAAATACTGGCGAAACTGCCTAAGTGAAAAAAAAAAAGAATACTTAATTTTAAAATTTTTATTAAAAATTTAAAATTAAGTATCTTTGCTACAAATTTTAAAAATAAAATAAAATAAAATTCTAAAATTATATGTTTTTGTACTAAACAAGTTTATTTTGAGCAAAAAGTTAAATTAATTAGTAAATATAGAGAATAATAGAAATGTGTATAATTTTAAACTTATATAAATTTCTAAATTTCTCTAAATTTTACTAATTGATTCAAATTTTGCTCTAAGCAAGCTTGTTTAGCACAAAAAAATATATTATTTTGATGTATTTATTTTATTTTTTTAAAATTTGTAGCAAAGATACTTAATATTAAATTTTAATAAAAATTTTCTAAATTAAGAATTATTTTAAATTTCAAGAAAAGTAAAATATGCTAATTTGGTATATTTTTTAGTGCTAAACATGTTTATTTAATGCAAGAAGTTATGATAAATTAGTAAATTTCAAGTAAATTATATTTTTTAATTAAGGATAAAGTAAATATAAATTATTTTCATATAAGGTTGGGGTGCAAATTTTTTGTATAACATACCATTATATATGCAAAAATCAAATACATATAGAATCTTTTATGTTATATAGAAAAATTTTATTTGCTGAGCTATATGATTTTTTAATAAAAGTGATTTTAATATATAAGAGGTTTAGTTAAAACCTTTTTTATATTCTTGAACAGTTAAAAATATCGAACTTGAAGTTTGAAGCTTCTAACTATTACTAATATAGTGTATACAGCCTAGTTGCATCAAATCATATTGATAGTGCTGAAATTTTTGCCAATCATTTACTTATAAGATTGAATATGATTGGTTAAATTTTTTATATGTTATTTATTTTTTTATATTTGTACTGAAATTTTCAAAATAGCTTTTTTTAAAAATTAAAATTTTCTTGATAAAGTTTTAAAAAGCTTAAAACTAAACACATAGTTGAATAGAGCTTGTCAAATACTATTTAAATATATAAAATTTTTTTGCAATTGAACTTTTAGATAAAAAGCCTTTGCAATTTTATATTTTATATAAAATATTTGATGTGATTAGGCTGTGCACACTATAGTAAAAATACAAATAATTTCTAAAGTATATGAGCAACCTTAATTAGGTTTTTTGATACCATAGATGAAATCTTCGGAACTCTACCTATTAGTATAACTTGAAGAACTTCTAAAACACAGCACAGCTTTTCTAAATTTTGAAGTTTTTATAGCTCAAATAAGTAATATTATTTAAGTCTTGTTTTTTACTTACATAAAGTTTAGTATATAGACAATTCATAACTTTAGGATAAAAACATGTAGGAATAATTTAGCAAGTAGTATTATTCATTCTTGAGTTTTTACTATATGTAAAGTTAGTTTGCTAATTTGCAATTTATAATAATAAAACAAAACAAGTATAAATAGAGTATTATTATGGCTTCAAGTTTTCATTATACAGCCTTTCTCCTCTATGATCACCTCCTATATAATCCTAACTCCTGTACAATCACATTAAATTTTGAGACAATTTATTAATTAACTTATAAAAAGAATCTTCTATATAATTACACTCTTTTATAATTACTAATTTTCTTGATACAAACTGCGTAATTATAGAGGAAGAAGACTGTATAGGCAAAAGCAGTTCTTTTTAAAAATATGATTAATAAGACACTTATTTTATTGAAAGTTTATAGATATATCAATTTGTATAAAAGATTATTATCACAAATATGTATATATCTGATATGGACTCAACTTTATATTATAAATGAAATATTATTCGAAGGATTCAATCAACTAATTAACAATCACTTCATAAACACCAATCACAGTCTATTTTACTAAAGCTTATTTTAAAGACAAAGTAATTCTGGTCAATATTATTAGAGAATTAGAGTTAAAGTTAGTGTAATTTATAAAAAAAGCTTGTTAGTGAAATAAGCTTTGGTGAAATAGACTATTAGCAAAATAAACTTGACAATAATAATTGTCAGTAAAATGTGGTATCTATATAGTAATTGTTGGTGAAATAATATAAGCATAGGCTTAATAAAAAAATTATTTTACAATAAAGAATTATATTGTACAATAATATAAATTTTATTTAAAAAATATCTAAAATTATATTAATATTTATAATTTTATTTAATAAATAGTTATATAAAAATTATTATAATTTTATATTATAATTTTACAATATATATTGTGAATTGAATGCCTAATATTCTATTTATTAATTATTATGCTTGGTCTATTTAACTCCCTATAGGCTGCTACATATTGCTACTTTTTAATTTTTAATTTAATAACCAAGACTGTTCTCATTCACTATATGCTCTATAAGAATAAAATTAATTAGTAAAGTGTAATCCAAACCAAAAAATGAAATATAAAAGACCTATACTAACCTCTATCTTATTTTTGAGATTCTAGTTTAAGCTTCATCACCATTTTTAAAAATATCACTCTAAAAAAAATTAAGAATTATATCTATATAATTAAAACACAAACGTCTGCAACATCGTGGCTATGCCAAATTATAGTACAACCCAGTCGAACTCAAATTTTCTTGTGATATTACAAAATTAATGCCACTATGATCAAGCTGTGAAAAATTCGATTACACCTTGTGAGGCTTGTTGGCCGAATTATAAATTCGATACTGCTACTAAATAATCGTATCATGCTTCTGCGGATTGTCATCATAACAGCATAATCTACTGTTGTTAGGCAAAACTATTTTTAGCAAATGGCGAAAGACAAAACTAAACCTAACAAAAGATGAAACTGGCAAAACTCTGGCGAAACAGCGAAACTTTGATAAAATGGCAAAACTCTGGTGAAACCCCTGGAGAAATCATAGATCAATCCTCTAAAACTTTGAAAAGAATAAGCCTTGTTAATGAATCAAAATATTTTGCGTATGGCATGTGGCTTATATAAAAAAATGTACAAAAACAATAAGCAAAGTGATAGCTTTTTGTTTGTATTCGAATGATATTAAAAGAAAATTAGATTTCAAGCTTTTGAACTTAAAATTAATTAAAATCAGCCGTGTAAAATAAACCTATCTAAATATTTAACCAAATTTTATTGTTATATTGCTAAGATTTTTTCTCTTTAACACTTCGTTGTTAAAACTTTAAGTATCATATATGTGTAAATAGTTCGTTAAAATTATTACTGACAATTATTTCCCAATTCTTTATTTTATCTAGCCCTAAATCTCAAGGCTAACTTTAAGAAAATAATTGTTATTTCATTCAGGGTTGGCATGAATGGAATTTGGACAATGGAAATCTGTCCAATATCCATTGTCCGAATGTCCAATCAAAAGCAATGGACATAGGATTGGACATATAAGTAACTTCCTCGTAATTGGTTAATCACATGATATTAAATCGTTTCATATGATTAGTCATTTAATTTAACATGTGGCAATCAACCAATAGAATTGCATCTGTAATCAACAAAGATTTTAGTAAATCATAATAATAAAAGAAGTTTTTTTATTAATTAAGTGTTGTATTATAGAACTTCATAAATAAAGCTATACTTTTATTAATAAACCAACTCTTTTTAGTGAAATAATTCTGTACATATGTTTATTATATCATTCTTTGAAAGATTAGTACGTACGTATGTATAATTATATGAGGCACAATTTTTTTTTTACAATAATCATTATGTGTTATGATTAATTAAATGATAAGAGATCCATTCAATCTATTTAAGTTTTGTTCCATAGTGTCCAGTGTTGGAAATTCAAAAAAAATTTTATGATTTTTGTGAACATAATTTTTTTTTATAATGTTCACATCAAAAATAAATATGTTCACATAGTAGAATTTAGACTTTATAATATAATGACTATTTGCAATTGACCAAAAGTTGATTCTATCTAAAAATAAGCTACTCACAGATTTTTTGTGTTCAAAATCATCAAAAAAAGGTAGTTTATTTTTGAAATATATGGTAAATATAATTTTTATATTAATAAATTATGAATAAGAAATTATAAAAATTAAAATTTATATTCATACTATGTGAACATAAAATATAAAATTTTTGATTTTTTATTTTCATACTATGTGAACATAAAATATAAAATTTTTGAAAAATTTATATTCATACTATGTGAACATAAAATATAAAATTTTTGATTTTTTATGTTCATACTATGTGAACATAAAATATAAAAATATTGATTTTTTAAAAAAATTTATGTTCACTGTGAACACTGTGAACATATGATTTCCAACACTGATAGTATCCAAGTTTTAGAAACATTTCTAATGTGATCATTTTATGTATCAGCTAGTGGGAAATTCGATTTTTTTTCATATGAATCTTTGAACAAATGGCAAAAAGTTTATATTTAAACCATATACATATAGGGATAGTTTCCCAAGCTAAAAATAAAAATAAAATAATCAATAAATGTCGATACACTAAACTAAATTAATTTTTATATAGTTTTCGCCTTAGTCATGAGCAAATCAGCATTGGACATATCATCAGACATTGGAAAATTGTCTGAATTGTTCTATGAACGTGATCGGACATTGTCCAGTATTGTCCAGTGACAACTATAGCTGCGCCACATAAAACATCAGAATTGCATAGGACAATTCAGAAATGTCTGATGTCCGATAAAAAACCACCGGATATATAGCTTGCACAACCCTGATTTCATTAACATATATGTAATATATTAAATGTAAAATTTTGATCATTGATTAAAAAGCATTGTGCATAATCATACATATTATATGTCAAATTAAATTTGTATTAGGTCAAAATTAAATACTAGGGTTGGTAAGCATCTATGTTAGAAGTAGTGATTGTATCCATTCCAAAATCCTAACATGGTCATTAGCAGGTAGGTTAATATTTGTGAATACAGTTTTTACTATTGTTGCTTACTTTTTGGTAGTTTAGCTTCCTTAGATGCAATTTCTCAGATTTTATAATTCCAATATTTCTTTTTTCAATAAAATGCATTTTGGGTTCTGTTTATTTTACCAATAATCACTTTATTTATAGTTGGATTCATCAATAGTTTAACTTACCAATAGTTTATTTTATTAATAGTTATTTCACCAAAAAAGTAATTCCGATTATTGCCATTAGGTCAGGAGTATAATTTTAAAAAAAAACTATTAATAAAATAAGTTATTAGTAAAATAATTGTTAGTAAAATAAACTGGTTGATAAATCGACTGTGAGGTTGGTAAATTGATAATTTATAAAATACAAAAAGATTGATAATTATTATTGTTCAATCAGATGACTTTATTTGGACAAAGGAAAACATATGTGGATTCTGTTTGCTATTAATTACAAGCACTATATTAGACATATTAAAATATCTAGACTCTAAGAAAGTACTTATTTGAAGCTGACTATCTGCCTTATAAGGCCATGCAAAGTTGATTTTTCATTTTGCATTACATGGATTTCAAAATTCGGGACGGACAGGCAGATTTTTTTTTTTAGTTTTAATTTAAATAATGTTCACATTTAAGGCTATACAAGGCTAATTTTTCATTTTACACAACAAGGAATCAAAAATTTGGGCCGGCAGTCATATATTTCCTGTCAGTCCTATCAGACGATTACGGAAAATTAAGGTCTCTATCAGGTGACACTGGAAGAAAATAATTATTAGAATAAATTTTTTGCCACATTAGAATTCATTCAATTATTAACGTTGTGGGAAAAAATAGATATCAAAATCGAACAATTGGCACAATTGGATCTAAAAAAAAAAAAATTGAAAAAATTAAAAAAATGGGATGGCAGGTAATGCAAAACGAAAATCAACTTTGCATGGCCTAATCTATTCACATAGCTGTAAAGAGAATCAGTTATTAATTTTACGTAGCGACATGGGCATCGTTGCTTAGTAATAGATCCTTGCACTGCTTTTGCAGCCGTGGAGCCTAATCACAACATAAGGTTCTTGAACTGCTAATGCAGCCGTGAAGCCTGATCATCAAAATAAGGTCCTTGCACTACTACTGTAGCCACAGAGCCTACTTACACGAGGTCCTTGCGCTGCTATTGCAGCTGCGGAGTCTAATCACAATATAAGGTCCTTGCACTGCTGCTGCCGCAGTCGCAAAGCTGGTCATCAACATGAGGTCCTTGCACTACTACTGTAGCCATGGAATCTAATCATCAAACATGAGTTCTTGCACTACTACTGTAGTCGCAGAGCCTAATTACAACATGAGTTTCTTGCACTGTTATTCGTAGTCACAAAGTTGATCCTCAAAATGAGGTCCTTGCACTGCTATTGCAGCTGCGGAGCCTAAGCACAAAATGAGATCCTTGCACTCCTATTTCAGCAGTTGAGTCTAATCATCATCTTGAGGCCCTTGCCTAATCATTAGCATAAAGTCCTTGCACTACTATTGCAACACAAATATTTTGATGTTGCAGCCGCAGCGCCTAAACACAATATGAGGTCCTTACACTGTTATCACAGCCACAGAGTCTAATTATTAAATATAAGATCTTTACTACTATTGTAGCTATGGTGTCCAATCACAGTATGAAGTCTTATTACTAATCATTGAGCTCACCAGGGCGACCACCAAAAGTACAGTCACGTTATCTGAATTATCGCCACAGCTATATTTTAATAACCAGTATATTGCTTTTTACATATTTTAAGAAAATTTCACAGCATTAAAGCTGCATACAGGAGCTATACGATTCAACAATTTTCTAAGAGATTATGCAGTGGCTATGGCATGCCCGTACATTTGGTGGTCACCCTGGCGAACTCCTAATCATCAAACACAAGGCTTTTGCAACCGCAGCCTAATCAACATTATGATTCTTGCCTAACAATCAAATGAAAGGCCTTTGTACTGCTTTCGTAGCTACAGAGTCTAATCATCAAATATTAGTTCCTTGCACTACTATTGTAGTACGAAGCCTAATCACAACATGATGTTCTTGCTAATCTCCAAAACACAAGGCCCTTGCACTGTTACCATTGCAGTGATGCCTAATCAACATTACAAAGTTTCTGCCTATAACCAAATGTGAGGTCCTTCCACTGCCATTATAGTCATGAAACCTAATTGTTAAATATAAGTATTGCACTATTATTGTAACCACAGAGTTTAATATCCAATATGGGATCCACACTGCAGCCACGAAGCTCATCACCTAACCTGAAGTCGCTGTGCTGTTATCAAAGCCACAGAACCTAATTATCAAACATGAGTTTTGCACTAATATGGTAACAGTGGAGCTAATCACCAATGTGAGATCCTGCAGCTGCGGAGCTTAATCATTAACATGAGGTTCTGTGCCGCTATCGCATGCATGACACTCAACACCAACATGGTGTTCTTGCACTGCTATCGTAGCCACAACGCCTAATATCAACATGAAACTTGCACTACTATTGTGGCTGCGATACCCTTCGTCAACATGAAGCCATAGAATCTTATTGTCAAACATTAGGCCTTTACTTCTCAAGCCATGGAACCTAATTATTAACATAAAGACCTTGCACTCTATTATAGTTGTGGTGCCTAATCATCAAACATATAATCTCTGCACCCTTAATTTATGAGTCGTCGAGCAAAGGTGGGTGGAATGGGATGATAGAGACAGCCTTTACTACAAGGCGAGCGATAACACCTTAAATATCCTTGGTTCTATAACAGGTTATGTCATCATTATTGGTTGTATCCAATAAAATCACAAGACCATGTATAACATAAAAAATTCAAGAAAACAGAAAAATCATAAATAACTTAAGATTTTACTATGATAACCACATTTTGACTTCTAAATAAAAATTAAATATCAAATATTAAAGCCTGCACTTAATTCTAATCTTTATGTTTTTTCGATTTGGTGATCAATATAACCTGTCACAGATTTCAGATGTGCTTCACAATAATGATCACTCTGTCACTTCGTTGACAGGCTTTTCATTATAAACCTTATGAATTTTTATACATATATCCATCAATTTTAACCTATATACGCAATAAAAAAAATAATTCATATTCCTCATAAATGTGTACAATGTTATACTTCAGGAAATCTGAAATTAAAAAGCTTTTTTCTCTTATATTATTAAGAACAATAATATCAACGATAATTATTTATATTACTTTATTTTACAGAATAAAGTGCCTACAGATACAATATTCTTTATATATAAAATTAAATCCAAACACATTGCTATAAAACAACTAGTCAAAAAAGAGATCTACAATATTTGGCACAAAACACACTTTATTTTGCATAATACACTAAATCTGCATTTTTTATTTACTTTCGTTTTATATCCACTGATCTGACCCAATAATTGTGCTATTAGTGATTACTTTTTTTTTATTGATCTTCAAATTTAACATAATTTTGCAAACCGCAATAAATTTAACAATCTTTTTCCTCTTAACTATCTATTACGCTCCATTCATTATGCATAACATTAAACCCAATATCTGTAAATTAGTTTAGATTCAAAATTATTATAATCTCATCTACTTTATTTACTTATATTTAGTCACTAAATGCAATAAAATTTAAACTCTAAGTGCGTTGCATAAGCAATGCGAGGCATGCTAGTTAGTAATAAAACAAGAAAATAAATAATAAATAAAAACAAATAGTCCTAATACTTATCTCTAGCAACATATGTTTTATAGTCTCATAGCAACAATGAATTAAAAGAGAACAAACAGTGAACAACAGTCTGACATCCTGCTATAGACTAGCAAAAATTCTCAATATTTTAAGAAAAAATTAAAATAAAAGAACAAGAGCATAGAAGGGTGAAATAAAAACACTTATTTGAAACTTGATGTTCAAGCTCAAGAGATCTCCAAACCAAAATAGAATGGCTAATTTAATTAATATTTACAATAATAAAATATAAATATAGTAAAAATAAAAATAGTTAAACAACTTTTTACTGAAAAATCATTTAAGCCTAGTATAAAAAAAGAGTGTGCAAGATCTTCAGATTCAAGGTTGCAAGGAATAAAATAATTAAAAGAAGAATTACAAAGCAAGTTAAGACAAAACAAAGCAATAAAATGAAGAAAGCAGAAGATCTAGATAAGTATAAAAACATCTAAAAAGAGATTTGTATTAAAAAAACATTCTGGTCTACAAATTTTATATGTAAAAATGAATCTTGTATAAACTAAAAGTATAGTAATGTAATTAATTTTTGATTGGATGATTACTTATTCTAGAACAACAATCAAACAAAAATTCTTTGTACTTTTAGGCAAATTTCAATTAATCTAGACAAATTTGCAATATATACAAGTAGATTTTTTTAAAATAGTACAGAAGTTTAAAGTTTTATTACTATAAGTAGAATGATTTGGCCTATATACCACAAATTTTTGGTCAAAATTTATTGAATTTTAAAAAATTTTTATCAGTAACATATTTGTGAAACATGGGTGTAATTTTTTTTGTACAATAATCCTATATGAAAATGATCTATATTTATTTTGCCCTTAATAAAATTATACAAGGGTATGGCAATCTAAAGAAATGGCCAGGTTGTCACTTCCAAGCATCAGATTAAAAGTTTGAATCCTACTATCAATAGTTTGAAAATAGGTCTGTGTTTCAGTAACTGTAGTTCAAATTGGTTGGATAAAAATTAGTAATCTGGTTTACATCTTGAATAGAAGCTCTCAAGTGCAATAGTATTTGTTACACTATCAAATCCAAGAAACCAAAAAAACAAAACCCTGTTTGGCTAAGTTCTAAGTAAGGAGGTAGATTAACAGTCTTTGATAGCACTACCAGAATTAGGTTGGTACTAGGTTGAAATGAACCTTATAAGGCAATGTAGGTAATAATAGGGTTTGAGGATTCATTCTAAGCCCAAGTATAAGCCTTAGTAAATATGTACATTACTTAAGACCATCTAAATATATAATGTGGAACTGTAAAGTAGTTCTAAGGCAGTAGACTATTTATTAAGAATAAGCCTGAAACTACTAATATGGCCAATGGGTATAAAATGGTAGATGAAGTATGAATTAGAGATTTAAATAGGCAAGTTTATAGTTGGTCTGTAGGTATAGCAACTAGTGTAGAACCTTTAAGCAGACTACTCAAATTAGGCACCAAAAGTACATGTATAGCTAGTTGTATACTCATTAATATAACAAATATCATATAATATTCAATAAAATTTCTGTCAAAGTAAACAGCTATTAAATTTAAATAATAAATAAAATAATACAATATACTATAATTCTCTAAATTTTACTAATTGGCTTTAACTTTGTGATTTAAATTAATATATGCATATATTATAAATCTTAAATATATTTATATACCTTGAACTAAACCTGAACTGAACTTATTTTAAGTTCAGATTCAGTTCATGTTCAAAAATTTTAAGTTTATACAGTATTCAGATTATGTTCAAAATTTTTTCAGGTTCAGGTTTAGGTTCATTGAACCTAAACCTAAATTTTTATTAAACTAAACTTAACTTCAGAACCCTAGTTGTAAAACAAAGAATTTATCTGCATTTTTACACTTTTTTTTAGTTCTAGATTACTTTTTTAAAATCATGAAATATTTAAATAAAACTTTGTATAATTATATTTAAAAACAAGAATTATTTTTTTACAAAATTAGTTTTTATATTATAAGAAAAAAATTAATATTATATAGAAACTAAGAATAAACAATTTTTAAAAATTTTTTTAAAAAATTTTATACAATTTTTTTGTGTTCTCATTTAGTTTTATTTTAAACTTATAGTTCTTAATACAATATTATAGCTTATATAGAGAATAACAACTTTTATTATGACAACTTTAGTGATTTACTTGTAAAAATAATTTTTTTTTAGAAATAAAAGTTTTTTTATAGACAAAAATATATAAAATTTAAGAAAATCTAAAGAAATTTTTAATAGTAAAAATGCTAATACAAGAACTTTAAACTTTTTATTATATTAAAGTTTTCTAGTAATTTTTAATAAAATTTATAACAAAGTTATTAAAACAAAACTCAAAGAATATTTTTTATTTAGAAAATATATAGCTAAAATCATATTATTAAAAGTTTTAAAATATGTAGACAAATTTGCCTATGTTATAGACTAAGGAATAACCTTTATTAGAAGATGATTATTTGGAGAAACTTTGAATTTAAAGAAAAAAGCCAAGAGAATAATTACTAAATCCTATAATTCTTATTCAAAATTTAATAGCTAGAAAATATTGAATTTAAAAAAAAAAAGCAACTACTCAAGGATTACTAGAATTTATAAAAAAGATAAATGGCTAGAGAAGCCTCAGATTAGAGTTAATACCTCTATCCAGATATATTTTTTATATCCGGATTAATCCAGTTTTATCATAGTATATATCCAGATTTAAATTTAAATTCGATATAAAAACACTATGTCACATTATATCATATGACATAGTATATACAGTATCCGGATATATAAATCCGGATAGAGGTGTTAACTCTACTTCAGATTCAAAGAAAAAAGTCAAGATAATTGTTACCATAAACTATCAAAGAATGAATAGCTAGAGAAACTTTAATTTAAAAAAAAAGAATAGTATATCAGAAATTTGTACTAGATTATCAAAAATATATGGTACTAAAACTGCTAGTGATATAGAAATTCCATCTGACATTTAGCGAATCAGTTATGTTCAAAAGATAATTTTAAGCTTTATTGTATGGGCTTATTAAGAAAGTGTACAAATCGAAAGCTTACACGCCTACTGATTTTAAAAGAAATAATAATATATAATGATAATGTTTATAAGCAATATATATATTTTTTTGATATTTTTGATAAAGCTTATAAAATAAATTAACAACTTTTAAGTTCTCAATGTAAAATATGAACCTTCAAATGCCAAGAGGTTACAAAAAATTTGGATATATTTTTATCTCAAGAATGAAGAAAATGAAAAGACCAAAATTATATACCCTTATTTGTTTTCAAAAGAATATCAAAAATTAGGGACATCCTTCTGCATTACGATTGATGTTATAAATTAAATATTCAGTATAACAATGTAAAGTCAATTTTCATTCTAAATAATTTTTTATAATTTTAGTCATAATTTTATTCAGTAGTTCGGATATTCAAGTAGAATTAATCAAGCGAAACTGGTTTGCTTTTCTCAAAATGACCATAATGTATCGAAGAAATGTTTATTAAGTTATATCATTTACGTGAAATTCGCTATTTTATTTTTAAAAATTAAATGCGTTTAATTTTATATAAGGTAGGCATGGGTATTATGGCGCACTTAAATGTGCCAATAGGAAAACTTCCCAAATTTACATAAATATTTGTCAAATTTTACCAAAGTAGGTATATTTTGACTCGAAATAAGTATATTCTTATTTAAAAAAAATTTTTTTTATTAAAAAAAATTTTTTTCTAAGTGCATAAAATTACTTCTGAAAATCGAGATCGTTAAGGTAATGACCAATTATGGCACAAGACATATAATCAGGTAGTACCATCTTTTTTTAAAATTTTTTTTTCCAACCTGTTTTTCTTCTCTAATTCGTTGTTGTTCTACTTTCATACGTTCTTTTTCTTCTTTCTTTTGCCTATGAATTTCTTGCTTTTGTGCTTTCTCAGTCTCTCGTTCGATTCATCGTTGGGTGGCCACTTCTTTTTTTTGCTTCTTTTCTTCGGCTACCCTTATGGCTTCTTCTTCCGTTTCCCTTAACAAACGTAATGACTCTTCGTCAGTAAGAAGCCGAGAGAAGGGCATGGTCTTACGTTTTTTCTTCGGCTGCAGATTTTTGGGCTGCAGATTTTTGGGCTGCAGATTTTCGGGCTGTGGATTTTTGGGCTGTCCTTCATTTGTTTCCAGTTCTTCAAACAGTTTTGGCTATTGGGGCAAAGGGCACTTAAGTACCAGCTGGCCGGGATTTTTATAGAGTTCCAACTCTGATTCCAAACATTCAACTCTATTTTGAAGCGATCCTATCTCTGATCATAATTCATCATTTGTAGAAGTTGGGTTAAGCTGACTTGAATTAAATGGGCTAAGCTGACTCAAATTAAAGTTAGACGAAGAGGAAGTTGTAATGGGCGGGTAAGTGGGTTCAAGATTTTGTAGGTCGAATCTATGTGTTGGCATTGAAGGCTCTAGATGACTAGGACTAATGGCATCGGGATTGAAGGGCCATATCTCTGTTGCCTTGAAAAAATTACATATTGCAGTGGGGTGAATGCCTTAATGTATGCCTGCCCAAAGAGTTTAGCGAACGTATATTTTGTAATTAATTTGCCACTGCTATTCGTATGATACTTGTCATATTCACTGCTATATGCTTTTTTTAGATAAGCAAAGGGCAATTCGGCAAGTCGTAAGACGTGAGTTGTATGTGGCAGAAGGGCATAAAAAAGAATATTGTTTTCATAACAGAAATTGACACAAGTGTAATTAACGTGGCTCTTGTGTCCATCAAGAATGAGTAAAACGGGATGAGCAGGAGGAATCGAATTAACAAAATGCTCTATGTATTTTTTAAATAGGCTCTCCCCTGTATCAGTGAACCCCATGACAGTGCCAATAGGTGCACCGTCCAAAAGGCCAGGGATCATTCGTTTGCCCTTGTATATTATTAATGGTGGTATATATATTCCGGCAGCTGATATTGTTGGGCATACAGAGATATGCTTATGATTACTACTATATGAAACATGATGAATTTGACGTGCTCCTTTTTTTGCAATTACTTTTTGGAGCTGAGGTTCAATGACAAAACCTGTCTCATACAAATAAAGGACAACGTACGTCGCCCGTGATAATCTGGTCACAAGGGTTCAAAAAAAAANAAAAAAAAAAAAAAAAAAAAAAAAAAAAAAAAAAAAAAAAAAAAAAAAAAAAAAAAAAAAAAAAAAAAAAAAAAGGAACGAAAAAGAAGACCTGTCTCGTCCATGTTCCAGATCCGATTAGGGGTAAGCGAATATTCATTAAAAATTTGTTTAACAGTCATCCGATTTGTCACGCAGATCACGGGGTAAATTTTTTATTATAAAATTTTAGTGATCGACATCTATATGATCATTGACCTTTTAATAGTAAAGTGTAACAATTTGCCTTTTTTGATCCCGATTTTTGAAGGCTTATTAAAAGGAAACTGCATTTACAAGTTAAGGTTTAGCGATGCACAAAAATAAGTACTTTTTTGTAACCACGTTTAAAATGAGTTAAAACATAAGGCTAAAAAACATCATGGTTGTAAAGTTAAACTTCTGTTTCTAAATCTATAAGCATTTGGCTTTTTTTTTTTTTTATTTAAAAAAATAACGTCGAGCCTAATCCACACGAACTCGATCTTTTAAAAGCAAAGTAGAAGCACTAAACGTTTTTTTTTTTGTGCTCCTTTCTATGGACCGAATCCATTAATTACGCCTCTCTTATAAAACTCTCAACGGAACAAGTGAAAGGCTTAAAGTATGAATGATCTGAGAACAGTTTTAATAAGTCGATTAAATTGTCAATGATTGTACTGTATTAAAATTTCAACTTAAAACTACATACTATAGAAAATTTTATAAGGGTGTTAATTCGGTGATAGCGACTTTCAAAAGGCAACATAAGGATGAACCAGTGGAAATAAGACTGTCGACGATTGTATTAAAGAATTTCAGCTTAAAAGCCACGTTTTATAGAGGCATAAACAAGTGGATTTCTTTCAACGAATTAGATAGCATTCATAAGAGCGGTGATAAATTTTAGCGACCTAGTTGAATTTAAGGACGAACCAGTGGAAATAAGATTGTCAAAGAATTTCAACTTAAAAGCAACGTGCTATAGAGACATGATCGGTTCCATTCATTTCACCGAAAAGCAATCACTGACATCTTGTTTTGCCGTTAGAGTCAGGTTTAGAATTAAAGGTTAGTGCAGTTTTTAATCAGTGACGAATATTTTAATTTGGTTGTGACACATGTATGGAATGTTTGTCACTATTAATTAATACTTGATTTAGTTCGAAAGTTGGAGGTTAAATGGATAAAATAAGAAACGAATAAAAAACTGTGAGTTCCAACCCCAGGTGCTTGACAAGCAGGTGTCAGCTTCAACTGCAATACGCATTTGCTAAAAAGACTAGAAAAAAGGCAAAGAGAATTAGAAAGCCAGCTGGAGGAGGCGAAGAAAAATCATTCTTCTCCGGTTGAGAAAACAAGTCCAAACGCACAATCTTCCTCATCAGGAATAGTGTTATCACATAACTGAGGAGGAATAACTGGTGCTATCATTACAGTTTTGAAAACTTGACTAACCTTTTCCATTTCTTCCTTCTTCAGTTCCAATTCAGCAAGTCTTTCTTGAAGAGTACAAAGGTTTTTAACTTACCCGAAACCTCCTTAGGCATTTCTTTCATCAATTCTTCTTTTGTCTAAACAGCAAGTGATGTAAGACCCATACCATATTTAACCATTAAGAAACGTCATACAGTCAGAACTCAAATGCAATACAACGGGACCATATATAAAAATTTGGCCAAACGTGCTCTTAGAGAGAGGTATTTCATTTAGGGGAGTCTAACTGTATTTTATTTTTTAATTTATTTCATTATTTTTTTATTAATTATTAATTATTTTTTTATTATTTTTTAACACGCAAATATCTTTTTAGCAAAGCATTTTGCAAGAACACCGCGTAGACTTCTCAGAATCTTGAACGTAATAAATTCGGATTAGGAGAGGGAGATAATTAGCAATTGCACTTCGAAAGAACACCACCAGACTTCTCCGAATCTTGAATATAACAAATTGGACGGCTTGTACAGAAGAAACTTTTCAATCCAGTTATGACAAAACAAATTCGTCGCTAATAAACTTAATCAATTTCAAGTTGATTTAGGGTGTTTAAATAAAGCTTCTGCGGGTAAAGTATATGGCAGGAGGTTCAGTAACCCATATGAAAAAAGACATAGCGACAGCAAAATTTGTATAATTCAAATAGATTAATTCCATTAAATTATTATATATAAGTAAAATTTATTGCTTGATTAATTAAGTGATTTCTCGTAAAACCATTATAGTATTAGTAATATCGATACGATCAATGATCGGATCAAAGATCGAACTAAAGGTCGGGCGGGCAATTCTTCCTATATATGCTGTGTCTCTACAGCACAACTGTGCTTTTTTACATTTGCAGTAATTTTTTTACAACTACATTTTATATTACCTATTTGTAAATGTGATATCGATTGTGCGATTTCAAGAACCCGGCTTATTATTTGGTAAAATAAAATTTTAATGAACAAATGCGGAACATAGCAATATTACATCCCATAGTTTTGAAGCACTATAAACTACAAACTACGTGTATCCCATATTTCTGTTAACCGGACATACTACTAAATTTGACTAGTTGCATCTCGCATGCGATATCATATCGAAAATAAAAAAAATTTAGTGATAATAAAAAGCTTTATTTTTAAACATGCAGATTTATAATTAATTTATCTCGTGATATCATTTCGCAAAGATCACGCGATATCGCGGTGTGAGAAATTTGCGATTTCGCATAATGTACAGTACAACACAGGATTTGTCAAAGTTCCCGATTCTTTGCAGTTCCTGTGTTTGACAGTTTTTGTAAAACTTTAATACAGAACCATAATCTTTTCGTGTAATGAAAGTTTTACTATGTCAATTAGCCACCCTGCTATCAAGAAATTTGTTCAGTAAGCTTTCACACAATATTTTGCAAGTTGGTTATTTTTAAAATATTTATTATATAAATGATTTTAAATTAAAAAGTGTTGCATTTTTTTTTTCTTTTTTTTTTTTTACTTTTTATAACAGATAATATAAAAAAATAAAATAAAATTTGAAATATTCGCGCTACAATTGATAATTGCCAATACAGTAACTGTAGTTATGTCTAGAAGTGAATTAATAAACGTATTAATAAAGTGTGTACAATAAGTACTAAATAACTTCGTTTAGAGTTTTACTGTTATAATTAAAATCAAGTTTTTTTGTACGTACATGACAATCGACATGCAAATTACATTTCATTGAACTCAATTAATTATTCACCGTATTTCCCTTTTATAGATAAATAAATTTCATAAAATATGACGAACATAGAGTGGCTGTTTATGTTGTATTCGCGGACTCATAGGACCCAAAAAATTCAAATTTCAACTTAAGTTGATTTGGGAATCTGACTTACAACTGATAAAAATGATTGTTGATTATTAATGATGTACTAATTAAAATTATTTTGAATTGAAGTTGATCCATACGAAATTTTTCTTACCTATTGTCTGGACTTAAGTTTCTCTGCTCTGTTTTGGAAATTAATTTAATATTTTAATTTAATATGCACTAAATGGATTTGGAATCACCTTTAAGTTAGTTTGAAATTCTTTACCGATTTGAACATAAATGTATTTAGAATAAACTTATATTGATTTTAAATCTGCCAAGTTCTATTCCTGATATACAATATAATCACTTGTTAAAGTTAAAACATTTATATTAAAACCTTTTTTGTCCAAGCCAAATTTTCTAATTCAATAAAACTAACCCAAAATAGAATTTATAATTTTTGACCATTTATTTGTATACACATAATGTATTTTAAATAGGTGATAAAAAATATGAAGTCAATAATAAATTTGTTTCTTTTATTGATTTTTCTCCATATTTGCATTTTAAGCAATTATTATAAACCAATTCTAAAAAAAAAATATCATGGAAGAATTTGTACTTAAAGCTTCATTTGATGATGAAGAAGCTAATAGTGATTGTAGTCAAGGGTCTAGTATTAGTATTGCAGCAGAACATCATGAAGAAGCATTTATGTTTGACTGGCAATCATTAAAAAAAGCTTGTGAATTAACAAGTGATTTTGATGAAGAAACTGAAAATAAAATTAATGAATTTTCTGAAAGTAATGATGAATTTTCTAAAAGTGATAATGTAATAGAAGAAGAGTTTGAAAAACTAGTTGCAGCTGAAACTACAAGTAATACTGATCATTTTTGTATTATTGTTGATTATAATAATGAGCAACACATAGTTCAAAGATGTAATGCTCTAGGAAATCGTAGAGTACAAGAACTATGTGGCACATGGGAGGTTGATCTTCAAGCTGTAAAGAATGTTAAAAAATTCTTTCAGCATTACATATTTGTATGGAACACCATAACCATGATATTTCACTACATGCATCTGAATCAAGAAGAAGTATAAAGGCATTACGGTCAACTGATGAAGGTGTTACTATAGGACATCGTTGATTATTTTGTAATAAATACAAATGCTTTTATACAAGAGGTAAAACATGTTTATTACATACATGGAAAATATGTGATCGTACAATTCAAGTTCCATGCCATGGATTATTTAACTGCCCAGCAATTATCAAATATGATGGACTTTCAATTAAAGCACAAACTGATGAACAAGCTCGTTTTATTTGTACAGATTGCTATTTGATGCATGGAGGTCATTTATATATTCAACCAGGAAGAGAAAAAAAAACAGTTTCATGTCAAGAAAGAAATGAACACAATAATAATACAACATTTGCTTTAAAGCTATTTAGTAAATAGATTGAACAAATTGCTGTATTAGAAAATGAAGCAACAAAAGCTAATTTATTAAAAGAGCTTGTTAAAGTTTTTAATAATATTACCCAAACCACTAATGTACAGACCACTAATGTACAAACTACCAATATACAGAGTAATGAAAATGAATCTTTTATTACTCTTAGTCCTTTTTTGATAAAAACAGCATTTAAAATTAAAAAAATTAATATTACTAAAGAAGCACAAGCAATACAATTAAATGAAACTACATGCAAAGACTTTGGAGAAATACTTGCTCATTCTATATTAAATGCACAATTTGAACTCAAACAAAACCTATACTATAATGCTATGCCATCTTCACTTTTAAATATTTTTATAGAATATATTCAGTTTTAAAAGAAAGAAAAAGACAAATATTAGCTAGAAAACGAAAAGAAAAAAATTTGCCTTTACTACAATTAAATGAAAACAAAATTATGAAAATTTCACTTTTTTTTACTTCTATACTACTTGGTATTGCTTTTCCTCACTGGAAAATATGGATTACACATATTCTTTCTTCTCTTTGTCAATGACCAAAAATGATAGGAATTTTGCATAAAATTTTTCATGAAGTTAATATAGTTTTATATATTAAAGATCATGAGGTACATGTTCAAAAAAGAAGAATGTCAGCTGTAGATCCTCGAACAAGACTTGATATGCGTCCAAATATTTTAAATATTGCAGTTATAGATAATATTGATACAAAAGATAGCACTTTTCAATATGGCAATATTTATGATGCAGTTCGTTCTACTGCACATGCAACATTGCGAATGGTCTTTCAGTTTCAACGTCCAGATCTTGTTAACTTAAATAATGAACTATTAGAAAATCAGTGTCTTTTTGGTATAAATCCTATTATTGAAGAATGGCAAAAAAAATTAGATGATATCTTTATTTAACTAATTAAAAAAAAACTACTATTTTGTGCTAAAGATATTGATATATCTATTAAAAAGTATATTAAATCAGCATCGTTTGTATCTACTCCAAATGTTGTAATTCTTCAACCAGGTGAAGCTCCAAGTGAAAACAAACATGTTCACCATGCAGTTGATATGTTTCTTGAAGATTTTGGATATACAGAAGATGGTACATTAAATGTAGTTTGTGATGAAGCAATCTATCGTCGAATGAAAGATTACAAAAATAATGAGCAAACAGTACATTGTATTTTGGGACAATGGCGTACAAATAAAGCAATGTGTAGTGCACTTATTGCTGCTTTTTCAGGATATGGACTTTTTGGTCTTGCTAAACAGCTTGGTATTAGATTTCTTGACAAACTTGTACAAATTGCTGACTATCGAGCAACATTTAAAGTACTTGAACTTATTTGGATAGCCGTTGGAACTGCAATTCATTTATATATTGATGAAAAAAATATTTCTATCAATGATATTTCTAAAGAAAATAATAACTTATTAAAAGTATGGTATAATTTTTATCAATGGGCTGGATATTTGAAATTGCATAAGATTGGAATTCATATGGCAAACTTTGATTTGCAAGCTTATAGCTTGATGGCATTTGCTCCTTTATTTCCTAGAACAAGAAAATATAGATATGCTGAATCTGTTGCACAATTTTTGTCTGATCTCCAAAATAATCCACAACTTCTTCAAGATCTTTGAATAGCGCCTTCAATTAATTTAACACAAAAAGATCATTATTTTGCTATTGATGAAGGTTTAGAAACTTTTGGTGTAAAGTTTGTAAAAGAAAATATGACTGGATGAGCAACTGATTCTGATAATTTAAAACGAAATATCAAGGCAGTACAATCAGAATATGAAAGACTTGAATTATTAATTTCAGAGTATGTTGAATATTCTCAACAAATAAAAAAAACATCACGGTCTGTTAAAGACTGTAATGAAGCTCTTTGGGAACTAATTTTTGAACTCAAATTAAGTTTTAGTAACTTGCAATCAGAAACAAGCACTTTATTTAAAGAAACTACACAACTAACTAATAATGGTTATCAACGAATGTTTGCTTGTTATCAGTCAGGAGCTGAAACACTAAATACTTTTATTACTACTGGATTAAAAAAATGGAAAAGTAAATGGGATCTTGAACCTATGAAAGTAGCAAAAGATAATAAAAAAAAAAAAGCAAGCAGTAGTTCTATACAAGTTTCAGAATTATATAATATAGAAATTGAAGAACCTAGTACTAAAAGTATGCAGTTGGTATCTGAAACTGAACCTATATTTAAAAAAAATATATAAAAAACATAAAACTACAGATGCTGAAGAAGAAGTCTTAAACAAACTTGAAAATTATAAAGATGCTTCATTATTACCTTCAGAAATTGTTAAAGAGCTAGTAGAACAGTTAGAAGAAGTAGAACAGTTGTTAAAGCTACCTAAGTATTGGACATCAACTCAAGTTCGACACCGATGGTATTATCGTTATCGTTATAAACAATTAAAAAATGTAAGTATAAAATTATTTATAATATATTATAAAATAATTCTAAATTTATTACTTTTTTTTAGTCTCAGCAAGATCTTGGGCCAGTAGAGGCTTCTATAGAAGACATAGTTTCAACATCTGTTTAAATTTTGAATACATTTTAAGAAAGTTTTTAAAATAAATACTAAACAGAATATATAAATAAAAATTATATTTTATTTTCTTTAATTCAAATTTATATCCAAATATGTATTAGCTATTTAATTTATAATTCAAATTGTATTTGTATTTAATTCTAAATTTTTTTTAGTAAATAATACTAGTTCAAATTATATTATTCAATATGTTGAAAATTTTAAATTTTACCAATCTAATCTCTAAATTTCAAGTAAAATAAAAACAAATAGGCCGTTTTAATACATTTTTAGGTGCTGAACATGTTTACTTAGTGCACTTTGTAAGAATTAATTAATAAAAATTTGCGAATTATAAGATTTTTTAGAATTTTATTAATAAAATTCTTTAAAATCTTATGATTCTTACAAAATGCACTAAGTAAACTTGTTCAGTGCCAATAAATACATATAATTATATTCAGACTCAGACCAGTCTGCAGACTTCGGACCAGACCCGGACCGGACTCATAGTTGAGTCTTAGTCTGGTCTGAAGTCTGAAATTAGTAAAATTTAGAGTCTGAGTCTGGTCTGATCCCGGACTGGACCCGGACCGGACCTAGGAGCACTACCCTATAGCCTCTAACGTTAACCCTAACCCTAAATTTTTATCTCACGCTTTACAAAATCGGATTTCCTTTTTTTGGGTTGTGTTACCCGTGCAAATAAGTAAAATGGCGTCGCATAAACATATAATTTATTGGTGTATTATGATTGGCTAATTAGCGCGTTACATCATATGATCATATGACTAAAAAAAAGTATTTGACATTGCTTCTGATATTGGAGGTTACGGTGTTTCGTCCTAGTCTTGATAATATCTATAACCTATACGTAGATTATAACCCTAACATCAGACGGTCTTTACAGTTCTTAGTATTTGGAGGTTAACCACTCGAATAGACAAGCGGGTGCTCTGGCGAAGATGTAAATCTGGGAATGGGGTTAAGTCCATTCTGCTATTCTGTACTAATCACCCGATTAGACGAGCAGGTGATCTGGTAAAGATGCAAACCTGAGATTTAACTTTAAGGATCTCATTGTTGTAAAGCACCCCCTCGATACCTGTACAAAGTTGCACAGAGTGTCGTGCGTACAGTTTTAGATTGGTTCACTGCTAGTTACATGTGGAAATTTATTGAGAAAATTTTTTTATACTTAAGTCTCAATCTTTTCTACATACGAAACTTTTCTTCCTAATCTATTGCTGACACCTCAACATGGTGATTGGGTAACGAATTCTATAAAAAATTCAGCCAAGATCAGCTTTAAGTAAGTATAAAATAAAACTAAATTAAATTTTATATTTTGCAAAATTAGGTTTAGTCTATCAAGTTCAAAGTAATTGAAGATATAACAATATCTCGAAAACTCTAATTCTTGGATTTTAAAATAAATATCAACAAGAGCGCTTTGCAAAATATTATTTTAAATTATTTGATTTAGTTTAATAAGAATTTAGTTTGTTTAAATATTTATGTCAAGTATTAATAAAATAATTTGAAAATATAATAAAATAATTTATAACGCTTAAATAAATTATATGTTTACGTAATATTATAATATTACACATATTTGTTAATGTTTTTTATATATACTATCGCTATATGTTTTTTATGAATGCATTGTACATACGTATTAGATACTTTTTATAGATTTTTTAAATGTACATATTGCAAGTAAAATTAGATTTCTAACAGTTTGATAAATATCAAACAACCAAACAAAAGAATGCGTACAATCTCTGCTAAACTATCAATATATTTGACAACTGTTGAAACATCCAATTTCGAAAGATTAGTATGTGAGACGAAATCTGGATTTTCACATAAATTAAGAGATAATCGACACTTTACAATTAAGCTCACCCAATTAAAAACATTAACTACACGAGTTTACTATGGAAGAAGAAACATTTCCAATGCTCTGTTGTTTAATTTAAATGGTTCATTAAATGTGTCTTTTTTTTTTTTGGGTTATTGACTGTGATCCAAGAGGGTATAAATTGCATAGATATTGCCGTCACCTGCTGATCTAAAAAAAACTTCTATGTACCACTTGTTCGTAATTTTTGTATTCATTAGTTTGCACAGTTTGTAAATTTTGTTAGGTTATTTAAAAAAAAAGAAATCGCTTAATCATTGCTATATATTATTACATATATCGATATTATTTTTTATTACAATTTCTGACATAGGATCATATATATAAAAATTACAATTAATTGACTAATTGTGACTACGCCACCAATCAATTAATTGCCCCCACAATCAATTATTCAGTAGGCCTGCTACGCATATGCTAAATAACTACAAATTGTATCGTTTTTACTTCCCACCTTCTTGAATTTGTAATGGCTGCTTGGGACAATTTGCCAAGGACTTTTTTGCACCGTCTTCATTTAAATTTTGAACAGAGTCCTTGGAGGAGGAGAGCCGTGAGTAACCCTATGGCTCTCAAGAGGGGTTCCCGCCCAAAAAAGAATTGGGTTAAAATTAAATAGTAGATACGGTATTAATGAATTAAATAGGTTATTTTAAATACTCAAAAATGGACTCACAGATGACGGAAGATGAGAGACCGAATCATGAGTACCAGCGACAAAAAACAGACACCACAAACCCGGCAACGAAAGATAAACACCACAAGCCCTAATGACGAAAGACAGACACTACAAAAGATTTATACCACAAACTCAGTGACGAAAAACAAACACCACAAGCCCCAGCGATGAAAGACAAGTACTATAGTGATGAAAGCTCTGAAATTAGAAACCATTACCGAAGAACCCAAAAATTGAAAATAAAAGTCTAAAGAATGGAAATTTAGTTAACTTCCCAAAAAAAAACAAGCAAAAAAAAAACTATTCCAGGAGTCTCCATTCCGGTACAAGTCGTCCATTTCAACTCTAATTTCACCCTTGTAGCAGTTTCCAAGCGCAATTCTCCCCTTAGAATTCTCCATCGATGCTGTGTTCGTTCTTTTCAACTCCAATTCCACTAATACTTTATGCTCGTTCTTATCAACTCCAATTACACTAGAATTCCCATCAATGTTGTTGTTTATACATATGTTCGTCCTTTTCAATTAAATTCCAGCTTTAAAGACTCATCGACACTGATCCTTATTTCCACTTGTCCATTCTTGTATTGTCTTCTGAGGGTAGCATGTTTGATGCCAAGTATGTGTTATATCGCTTGCAATTCACACATTTTCCACTTGTTCATTCTTGTATTGTCTTCTGAGGTTCGCATGTTTTACACCAAGCATGAGATACGTTAGATCACTTGCAAGAACGAAAAATTTGAAGAAAAAAAAAAATGTGAAACAAAGAGCTGGTACTTAGTATTGTACCAGTTCTAGTTTCCGGGTCAAGATCTCCAAGTCAAGATTTCAACACCGTACCATTTACTCTTCCTGGTGTACTTTGGAGCAAATTTTAGGAACGCGTCACATCCACTTCGTTATGAGAAAATTTGTTTCATGACCAGACGATCATCTAAATAGATGAATGGTAAGTATTCCTTGCATACATTTTTTTCAATTTATTTTTAATAATAAACATAGCATACTTCGAGTTCTGAGAAAGCGAAACCAGATTTGCCTCCACTCGAATCCCATTTTATACATCGTGAAAGTAACTGTATGTAAGTAATCTCACAGCCGCATTTACGTCTAAGTGAATCAAACTGATTAGCACAATAAATTTTATAGACGAAATTTGTAGAACCACCAGTAAATTCTATAAAATAAGATTATGAAAAAAGAAATAGAACGAAAAATGAAAATAAGAAAAAAAAGCATAAAACAAAAGGCTGGTACTTAACTTAGTAACAGTTCTAGCCTTTTCCATTCAAAGATCTCAATAAGTTGTTGGAAAATGCATCACCTAACGCTCTTCTTTCTTCAGAGCTGTGATTCCAATACTAGTCAGCATGGTGTTATTAAAAGAGTGCCATCTAATGCTTTTCTAAAGCTAGCTTTAACGATCGCTGTCAGTTACAACTCAATAAATAAGAATGTTAGCCGTAAACTAAGAAATGCAAAGTAAATAGAATGATCTACATATATATAATACATATGAAATTCGTTTTTCTTATTTTTCGTTACCTTGTTTATAATGTACCACCCTTTCGAGCCAAACCTTTTTCAAAAGGTCTCGTGCAGGCGCATAATTTTGATCTACTTTTCAGACAAAAATTTTATAAGCTGAAGAAACATCATGCAGCTGAAGACAAAATGGTTGCCCAACTTTGGTGACACTATACTTTATGTAAAAATGGTTATTTTTAATGTTTTTTATACTATTCGATTCATGAAAACCTCACGAATAATTTTGTCTTAGAAAACATTATATGTAGTAACTAAGACTTTAGACGAAATCTTTAAAAAAGTAACATAATCATTTTGTGTAATGTTCAAAAATAATATGGTTAAATTTTAGATGTGACAAATCGGATGACTGTTAAGCTTATTAAAATGATTATTGATTATAATAGGATTGGCCTTTTGGGCACGTGCTTCATTTAGGGCCTGTGAAACGCGAAATGAAAGTTCCGGATGATCTCTTAGAATTGCTTCCACCAAACTGCCCTCATTAAAAGGATGTGGGCACCCATCTTTACGAACAATTTTGAGTACACACTGATTCACACCAGACTTTGACAATCTGAAACCAAGTCTTTGCATGTTCAAGCAATAACCGACCAATTGCTCTTCTTCATGATCAGTTAAGACTTTTTTAGGACCTGGACGGTTAAGAGAGCCATCGTTCTTAATAACTCGCCTAAAACTTGATTCCGGAATGCCGAAGACACGTGCGACACTCCTCTTACTTGGGGGCTTAGGGTCATTTGAAGAGTCTTTAATAAACTTAAGGGCTTCTTCAATCGCACGATTTCGAGTAGTTTCATTATTTTTAGGCTCCATATTTTAAAGTTTTTTTTTTTACTTGTAAATTTAATATGCTAATAAATGTTATGTCGTGTGACAAAGTAAACCGCGGTTAAAGGCTACAAAAAACATTCGCACTTCCACCACATTTATAAACTGACAGTTACACCTGATTGTGTGACCCAAAAAATTGATTGTTAATAGCGTCGCAAAACATTTGCCACGTCTACACTTTTATGGTTACACCTGATTGTGCGATCCAACATTGATCGCTAATAAACGTTTCAAACTCAAATTACGCGATGCATTTATAATGCGTTACATTAGCCTGCTCCCCTAATAATATAAAATAAAAGTATTGCATAGTAATCAGTTTAAAAAAATTATTTTTATAAACGTACACGATTCTCTTCGCAAAACACAATTAGCAAATATTACTTTATCGGTGATATCATGTGACCTGTCGATCGGAATTGTACGATTTTGACACCAATCGATGAGACGGATCGATTGGCACCAAAATCGTACAATTCTGATCGATGGGTCATAAGATATTAAACCTGCGCCATAATACCCACGCCTACCTTAATTAAAAAAATTTTTTTAATTAGTTCAATATCAAAAAGACATCCTTTGAATTTTTAAATATTCGATTTAATATTATAAAATATTTTAAATTAGATATTAATGTGAAATTAATGCATTTTACCTGAAAATATTTACGTGTTTTATAGCGTTGAAGACAGTTTTGGGCAAACCATAAATTATAGAATTTTTGCAGTCATGAAAGGCGCTGGTTTTAATTGGACAATAAGTGATATCAATGATGACATATCACGGATTACGGACGTGCAATATAAGCAGTGACTAACGTCAACCAAAGCTTGTTAAATATTCTATTTTCAATAAACTCATTGTACCCGTGCATAAGATTCCCGTATAACATCTACCAGTCGTAGTTATTGTTATCCATTAGATCTGAGGCACAAAATAAAGAAATTACATATAATATTGAATTACATTCCACGGCCCCAATGTTCTCCCATGAACATTTCTGATGATATTTTTATGATGACGTAATGCCGTGAAAATAGAGTACCTTAGCCATGGCAAAAAAAGTTCTGGTCATGTGACGATCTGCAGTAAATTAGCCAATAAGGAATTCAAATTTGGTGTAACGTAACACGATCAGGAAAATTCAAAACAAACGTTCGCTCTAAAGGAAATTAGAAGAAATCGCTTATTTCTCGACAAACTTCATAAGAAACAACCTTCTGCGCACTAACAAAAAATGTCGAGGAGGTAATTTTACCTATAGTACTCTCTAAACCTGACCCTGTTCCTAACCCTAACCCTAATCTAAATAAACTTAAAGATTTTTATCGGTTATCACATGACCAGAACTTTTTTTGCCATGGCTAGGGTACTCGTGAAAATATCAACACGGACATTACGTCATCAGTAAAAATTTTAATCAGAAATGCTACGGGCATAGAAATCGCGAAATATATCAGTTATTCCACGTGCGCCGTGAACACCGTATATTGCCACGGCTTCGCCGTGCTAATCCATGATATTCACAACAGTCCGTGGAATAATATCACACCTAGAATACTGAAATAGCATACCAGACTAAAGCATAGGTATATTTTTAACGATATCATACGCAAACCATATATATTCATAAGCTAAATAAACGCCTAAATGAGGAATGTGAAAGATGAATTATCGTTATACTTAAAAGTAAATCAAAACAAGTAAGGATTAAATGAGAGGTGAATAGTTAAAAATTCATCTTTTATGGGTTTCAGAATGAAGTATTTAATTAAAAAGTTTTTTAAATCGCATTATGAAAATGATGAAATATTTAATCTAGATAAATGAAATACTGCATTTAGTTTAAATGGGGTCAATGAAAAAAAATAACATATTTCAGAAATTGTGGAAGTTTTAAAAATCTTATTTGTACTTAAAAATTTTGAAATCGGAAAATGAAATGAGAGTGTTTGAAGACCCCATTTCGTGAAATCAGTAAATTTCTAATAACAAAGACTATAAATTTCGAATTATCATAAATGAAATAAACTTGATTCTTCGCTTATTTGGATGATGATACTAGAATAACCGATCATTAAAAAGCATGATTAAAAATCCATCTGATTGGCTGTCGATCCTTATAGTAATTCCCTATATAAAAATACGATCGATCATATGAAAAGTCACAAACGAATCTGATTATATCAGATTAAATTTGCTAGAAGCAAGTAATATTGGAAAACAATATTTCTTTAAAATTTCGGTAACCGTTAATTATAAAAATTTATGACTTGCTATTTGCAAGTAAAAAAATTACATAATAAATAGCTAACGAAATTTTAAAGAAATATTGTTCTCCGACGTTACTTGCTTCTAGCAAATTTAATCTGATATAATCAGATTCGTTAGTGACTTTTCATATGATCGATCGTATTTTTGTATGGGACGTTTACCTAATCAGCCAATGAAAATTCAAAGATCGGCAACCAATCAGATGGATTTTTAATCATGCTTCATTAAAAGTAGACAATTTATACTATTTAGAATTATCGGTATTAAAATTAATTTATTTCGAAAATATTTTGGTGTTTAAAATTCCTATTTATGGTAAACGAAACAAAGTATTGGGAAGCTTGATTATTTAATACTGAATTTTTTTACAATCTTAAATTTCTTTTGAAATTCTTCAAAGAAGGTTTGCTCGGATAACTCCTATTTCAATTCCTATTTAATTTTCTGATTTCGAAAATTTCAAATTAGAAATAGGACTTTCGAATTCCCACTTATTTTCAAAGCAAAGTCAACTCAGAAACCCCCTATTGGGTTTCAAAGTTAACAAATAAGTGATGTATTTTCGAAAATAGAAATTTCAATAGAGTTTTTACTACGTTGTATTATAAATCGGAAAAATAAAATATGATTCTCTGATTTTAATTTTGAAACCCTACTATTTAAAACATCCTACTTATTTTCAAAATACGCCACTTATTAAGGATGAAAAAAAGGTTTAACTGAGGGGTTTCAGAATTAAAAAAAAAACAAATAGCAATAAATGGGAGTTCTAAAAATCTCATTTGCGTGTCAAAATTTTAAAATCGGAAATAAAATTGGAGTGTTTAGAGGCTCCCATTGGAAAATGAAATAAAGCTAATACATCGCTCATCTGTCAAAATTTAGATCCTGCGCACTTAAATTTCTGAAACTCCTCAGTAAAAATGCTATATAAAAATCCTACATATTTTCGAAATGTGTCACTTAATTTTGAAAAGGTTCTTTCATTCTCGCTGGTAATATCATGATAAATCATGCAAGATGGAATGGTTATTGATTATGTTGTTTCGAGTCCACAGTATTTTTTCATAATGTTAATCCAGTACAATTTATTGATATTGTCAACAGGTCAACAATTTCATTGCCATATATTTGAGAATAATTGATAAAGGTATGGTATAGTTTTTATTCAAGGTCTGAAGGCAAACATTTTATTAAAGAGAAATAAGGTTACAAAGGCCTTATTTAGTTATTTCTATAATATCATTAGATCACTTCTGTAACCATTGATCTTATTTTTTTTATAAATATCTGTAACTTAAGAAAATGTCCTTTAATTATGTAGTTTCAAGATGATTAGGAAAATCATTCATTGGCTTATAGATAAATATCCCGTAAATATATATTAAATTATTAAAACAATATAATGATGACTTTTATTAAAGATTTATTTAATAGTGATTTCAAATGATTCTATTAATGCAATATCTAGTGAGTAACTTTTAGTGGTTGGGCTCGTGCCAAAACTCATAATTCGCGAATTAAACCAAGGAGTACCAGTTTTACTCGAATCATTTGATCGAGCTAACTCTTTCGAGATTTACTTGATTCAAATTACTTTGGTTTTTAAAAATTAAATTAGCATTTACAAAGGCGTGTATATTTCATATTGCGATAAGCAAAGGAAAGTTTATTTCACAAATATTATTAATATGTAATATATTTTTATTCTCGACTTAAAAATTACACGATTTGAATCATGACAAATTCGAGATTTTTCGAGCAACGAATTGACGAGTCTAATCACTAGTAACCTAAGGATGCCTCAAAAATATCAAATGACTTAAGTATTCTAGAGTTTAGAGATTCACCAACTTTTAATTAAGTAACAATAGTAAATTATTTAAAGTTTATCAAGGAATATTATTGCGATCTTTGATTGAGTGTAAATTATTTAAGTAAGGAATATTATAGCGATCTTTGATGGAGTGAGTTCCGAGTTTTTGGTTACTTTTAATATTTTAGTCAAGTTAATACAATAATAAGGGATTGTTTAACAAGATTTAGACATCAATAACGTCGATACCTGCTACTTATTGGGAATAAAGAGCTGAATTCCTCCATTTTATCCATTGTCAATGTTGTTTAAAGTAGTTACAATATATGAGAAGTCGATAGTATGCTAATTTTTTTAAAAAAAGATTAAAAATCAAATTTTAAGAAATAACGCCCTACAACTCTAATAAAACTTGCTTTACTTATTTTTGTTTTTTAAAAAATTGGTTTAAACTATGAACAATGTAAAATTCAATTGAACATTAGAGCTAATCACACAAAAGTCCTAATACATATAAAAAGGCATCTAAAAATAAATGTACGTACGTACGTACATACGGTGCAAGAAATTTAAACCTTAATCTTTATATAAAGATAATAAATACATAAACTAGTAGTGAATACAAATTTCTTAAATTATCAATTTCAATAAATGAAGGATTCTCAATTCTTGAATAGAAACAATGCGCCAAGAATAATATGCACATAATTGCAACTATACAATGCATATGTACTTGAAGCTATTGAAAATGACGTATATAGTTTAGCGCAATGCGTTAGTTGACCTTTATTCTTATATAAAGTGATTGAGATTTTTAGATTTTCTGCATCGTACGTACGTAAATCAACAACTTATATAGCATTGAATATATGGCAAAGTGGTTACAGTACGGAAACGCATATGGAAACCATAATAATACTTCTGGCTTGTAAAAGAAAAAATTCATCAAAATTGTTTTCTACAAGATTTCTTTACCATAACCAGAAGACAGGATCCACTAGTATTTTTTCCTAACTTACTATAAAAGGATTACTTATAAAAAGTTGAAATTTGCGTCTATGTTAACCGCACACACGAACAAAGTTTAGTTGGTAAATATAATTTTGGACGTCTGTCTTAATCTGTACTGCATACAGTACAATATAACTTTACTAAATACCTTATGTCATTCCGTTCTTAGTATGTACGAACGTACAGTACGTACATACATAACAAGCTAATTTAGTAAAGTTCAATACTCCATATACTACCAATTCTAAGTCAGGCTGATTCTAGCTATAATGTTTAGAACTTTAAAGTTTCGAAATTGAAACTTAGGTTTAAAAATCTAAATTTTATGATATATCTTTATGGCCCTGTTGTATTATTACATCTTTTGACAATCAATTTTATACTTATCAAAAATGCACCAACCCTAGTAATATTGATCAATTATTAAGTCTTCAAAGTAACTACGTACAGTACTTTCTTAATAGAAATATGAAATTGATTGTCAAATGGTGCAAATCAGATTAAAATGAAATGTAGCATCTTATGCTGAAAATTTAAGTTATTTTATTATGAAATTATAAAATTTTAGAGGGCTTCTTCAGGGGTGTTTTTTTTTTATAGTTTGGTTAGGGTTTAGAGTTAGGGTTATTAATAAAAGAGTATATGTGGATTTTAGTAGGTATTATAGATTTAAATAGAGACTCTGGATTTCAGCATAAGCCAATTTCAGCATAAGCCGCCACATGCATTAAGTATTAAGTTAAAGTAACATACAGACGATATTTCTGTGTCATGTTTTCAAGATTTGAAACTTACATGTAACGTTTCAACCAGCTTTTTTAAGCTTTATATACGGCTAATATAATAATAAATAACAGAATATTTGCTACTAATTGAAGTTCTCGTGGATGCTGATTATTTTTTGATTATTTTGAACAATATATAAAAAAGTTCTTTCGAAATTAGGGATTGCCTTTATCATGACTTTTTTATTAGTGAAACGTTACATTCTCAAACAGTACTTTAAGCTGTATAAATAAATTACCCAGGCATTACCCGGACGATTGGTTTATGTCAGCCAATCAAGGCATATGAGAGTTTGGGCAGATTACGTAATAATCAACCAATCAAATTGTTAAACCCGGATCAGCCCAAGCGAAAAAAAAAGGAAAATGTGAAAAATATAAAAAACGGTAGCCTAAACCCACCCTGGTGCATTAGTTAAAAATGTCGAGGAGGTGATTTTACCTATATAATTATCTCTAACCCTAGCCCAACCTTAATGTTAATGAATAACATATTTCATGTGATCTGCCCGCTTTAAGAAAAAGGAAATGATATGAATTCATTGTATACCGAATGAGTTGTACAATTGTTACATTAATTATTGTAATCTCCTTTGTCGTAAACAATCATTAAATTGGAGCTTGTTATTTTGGATACAATTAATTGCATAGTATAAGAATTAAAAGGCGTAAATAAGGATTCATTTTTTATCAAAATTTGCAGAGATGGGAAACGCTACTGCAAAAAATCAAACAGAATACTGCCCTTCAAAGGGAATAAGAACTAAGAAGGATGAAAATAAAACATTTGCTCATTATCAAAAATCTGCTAAGATAGAAAATATCAATGGAACATATAATATTAGATATTATTATCTAGACAGAATTGAGGTTGAAAAGGACGAACATAAGGCATTCACTTATTATCAAGAATCAGTGAATATGGGTGACGCTGACGAAACAAACAATGTTGGATATTTTTATGAACAAGGAGTTGGAACTGAAAAGAATGAACTAAAGGCATTCATTTATTACCAAAAATCAGCAGAAGTGAGAGATGCTAACGGAATATGTAATGTTGGACATTGTTATGAAAAAGAGATTGGAGTTGAAAAGAATGAACTTAAAGCATTCATTTATTATAAAAAATCCGCTAATATGGGCTATGCTAAAGGAATGCATATGGTTGGATATTGTTATGAAAAAGGAATTGGAGTTAAAAAGGATAAACATGAGGCATTCAAATATTATAAAAAATCAGCAGATATCATAAGTAATATTGGTTATTGTTATGAAAAAGGAATTGGAGTTGTAAAGGATGAACATAAGGCGTTTATTCATTATCAAAAATCAGCAGAGATGGATGATCCTGGCGGAATATTTAATGTTGGATATTGTTATCAAAATGGAATTGGGGTTGAAAAGGATGATCATAAGGCATTCACTTATTATCAAGAATCAGCGAATATGGGTGACGCTGATGGAACAAATAGCGTTGGATATTGTTATGAACAAGGAATTGGAGCTGAAAAGAATGAACAGAAGGCATTTATTTATTATCAAAAATCGGCTAGGGGAGGGAATGCTAATGGAGCATATAATGTTGGATGTTGTTATCAAAGTGGAATTGGTGTCAAAAAGAATGTTCGTAAGGCATTTATTTGTTATCAGAAATCAGCAGAGATGGGGCATAGTAAAGGAATATATAATGTTGGACAATGTTATAATAATGGAATTGGAGTTCAAATGGATAAATATAAGGCATTCGTCTATTATCGAAAATCTGCATATATGGGTGATGCTAATGGGATATATCATGCTGGTTATTGTTATCAAAATGGAATTGGGGTTGAAAAAGATGAGCATAAGGCATTCATATATTATCAAAAATCAGCAGAGATGGGTGATGCTGGTGGAGCATATAAAGTTGGATATTGTTATCGAAATGGAATTGGAGTTGAAAAGGATAAATATAAAGCATTTGAATATTATAGCAAATCAGCCAAGATGATGCATGTCAATGGAACTTTTATGGTTGGACACTGTTACGATAAAGGGTTAGGGGTTGAAAAGGATAAATGTAAAGCATTTGAATATTATAAAAAATCAGCAGAGATGGGGCATACTCGTGGAATATATAACGTTGGATATTATTATCTTAATGGAACCGGTATTGAAAAGGACGAACATAAGGCATTCACTTATTATTGTAAATCTGCAGAAATGAGGCATGCTAGTGGAACAAATATGGTCGGATATTGCTATCAATATGGAATTGGAATTGAAAAGAATGAACATAAGGCATTCATTCATTATGAAGAATCTGCAAAGATAGGGGATGATAGCGGAACATGTAATGTTGGATATTGTTATGAAAAAGGAATAGGAGTTGAAAAAGATGAATATAAAGCATTTGATTATTATAAAAAGTCTGCAAATATGAAAAATACTAGTGCAATTTATAACCTTGGAGATTGTTATGAACACGGAATAGGAGTTAAAAAAAATGAACGCAGGGCATTTTATTATTATAAAAAATCTGCTGAGTTGGGAAATACAACTGCAATTAATCAAATTGGATATTGTTACAAAAACGGTATAGGGGTTGAAAAGAATGAACTTCAAGCATTCAATTGTTATCAAAAATCTGCTAAGATGGGAAATGCTGATGGAATAAATAACCTTGCATACTGTTATGGAAATGGAATAAGGGTTGAAAAAGATGAGCATAAAGCATTTATTCATTATCAAAAATCTGCCGAGATGGGAAATGCTAGTGCATTTTATAATCTTGGAGATTGTTATCGAAATGGAATTGGGATTGAAAAGGATGAAAACCAAGCATTTATTCATTATCAAAGATCTGCGAAGATGGGAAACGTTAGCGGAATATATAGTTTTGGTCGTTGTTTTCACTATGGAATAGGTGTTGAAAAGGATGAAAATAAGGCATTCACTTATTATCGTAAATCTGCAAAGATGGGTTATTCTAACGGAATGTCTCTAGTTGGCTATTGTTATCGAAATGGGTTTGGAATACCAAGAGACTTACAGAAGGCTGACTTTTGGTATAAAATGTAAAGTAATATATTTATTTATCTTTATGTTTTTAGATAATTATGATTGTATAATATATACTTTTCAAATAATAACTAGGGAAAAAAATAAGATATTAGGTAATGATTCTGATTATTCTATTCACTTTTAAAATTGAGATTTATTAAATGATCTTTTTTTAGCCACAAATAAATGGTTGCATAAAAATTTTGATGTCAATAAAGACATAAAGAAACTATTAATTGAAGAAAAATATCCATTATCATGGATTTTTTATAATGAATTTGAAAATATTAAAAAGATAGGACACGGTGGATTTGCAACAGTATATTACGCTAAATGGATCGATAAAAAACAAAATATCAATAGAAGTGTTGCACTTAAATTACTTCACGGTTCAAATTCATACAATAAAGATTTCATTAAAGAAGTGAGTTTTATTTTCATGTATATTAATTTTTTTATTTTATTAAGATTTTAATTTAATTATCTAGTTTGTTAATCTTAAAGTTAAAGGCATATTGTGAAATTAGATCCAAATATCTATCATTTTTAAANTTATCTAGTTTGTTAATCTTAAAGTTAAAGGCATATTGTGAAATTAGATCCAAATATCTATCATTTTTAAAATGTTATGGAATATCAAAAGACGATTTTTCTGAAGATTATATCCTTGTTTTAGAATATGCGGCAATGGGTTCTTTGCGTGAAAATCTTCACTCGGTAGCACGAATGAAGTGGAAAGATAAATTAACTCTATTGCATTGTATTGCTTCTGATCTTCGAATAATTCATTCTCAAGAACTTATTCATCGAGACTTGCATAGCGGTAATATTTTACAAGACACTTTACATAGTGCATATATTGCTGACTTGGGGCTTTCAATATCAACAAATATAGAATTAAAGAAAGATCGTTGTGGTGTTTATGGAATTTTACCATATATTGCACCGGAAATTTTGAATGAAGGGCGATACTCAATAGCATCAGATATTTATTCATTTGGAATAATTATGTGGGAAATTTTATATGGCATACCAATATCTTATAATCAGGAATTTGGAACACAACTTCAAATACAAATATGCCGTAATGATTTAAGACCAACTATTACTGCAGATACACCGCAATGCTACATAAATATAATGAAGGAGTGTTGGGAAAAAATCCAGAAAACCGCCCATTAGCAATAAAAATTTGTGAAAATTTTACCCAATGGCAAAAAGATGAATATATTATATTGGAGTTAAATAAATCAGAAGAAAAATTAGAAAGCATTAAATCTGCACATATACAACCATATTCTGATAATATTTATAGAAGCAAATTTATTAATTATACTACGTCTCTCTATCAAGGTATCTAAAATTATGATTTTGTTTTTAATAATAGAGTTTATTACTTTGATTAATCATAATTATTACAGTTAGCTGTCTGAATAAACTGGCTATTGAATAATTTATTTTTTTGGAAAAAGAATTCCTAATACTGCATATATATTATTTATTAATTCATGTATTAGTACCAGGAACAAAGTGTATTACTTATTCAAGGGAGAAATGATGTATGGATGCCGATGTGATCACACTAATCACATACTGTAATCTCTTGCATATTGCTACATTACTTATTGACATATTTCTTGTTCTATTATTGAGTTAGATGCTTGTAAACCTAATGAATTTCTTTATTGACTGAATTTAGTTGTTATAAAAGAAATAATAAATAGGTATTATAATAATTGTACTTTAGAAGAGTATAAAATATAGTATCTGAAATACTAGAGATATTTTTTGCAAATATGCTTCTGATTTAAGCTCAGTTTTCACAGCTATGCAGAATATCATATTCTGGTCTATATATTAGGTCTAGCTGTTATAGATCTAGTTCTTTATATAAATAGCTTTACTACATGTCTATTTATATTTTTTTCTAACTACCTAGAATATATTTTTAAAGAAAGTGGTATCTGCATTTATATTGTATTATTGTAATTATATTGTAATTGCTATTAGTTAAGATTAATTAGTTTAAATTAGAATTATTATAAATTGTATTATAAGCTATTGTAAAAAATTCTGCTACATGCTTTACTGAAACTATAAAAAAATTAAAAATATTATGATTATATGGGGCCTTTGCAGTAGAAAGGGCCCTTACTGGAATATAAATAATTTTAAAATACAAAACTTTGATTAAAAATATCTCAGCAACCACTTAATCAAATTTAATAAAAATTTTTTTATTTAAATTTTATATATTTATAGAATTTAAATAAAAAAATTTTTATTAAATTTGATCAAGTAGTTGCTGAGATATCTTTGATTAAAGTTTTGTATTTTAAAATTATTTATATTCCAGTAAGGGCCCTTTCTACTGCAAAGGCCCCATATATCTATTATGTTTTTATTATATTTTAAAAAACATAATAATTACTAGTTATAAGTTAATAATAATAATATAAATAATATATATTAAAACTGTTTTAGTAATATTAATAAAAACATTTTTAAAACATTATTAAACTAAATAAATTTCATATTTATAGTATAATATAAATATTTATATTATATAAATATATTATATTATAATATATTTTATAATATTAAATATAATATAAATAAAACAAATCAATAATATAATGATTTAGACAAATGTGTTTACCCCAAAATCTTGCAAAAAAGATTTTTTGTTAAAATACGAAGGATGGTTTCATAAGCAAAATTACGAGATATAAGCATTTTTTAAAAATAATTTTGGTTTAAAAAATATTTTTAAAAAACTTATTTTAATATATTTTTAAAATATAATAATAATGTTTTTATAATATTTTTAATAATATTAAAATAATGTTTTAAAAATATTTTAAAAAAATTATTTAATTTTTTTTTAAAATATAATAATAATATTTTTACAATATTTTTAATAATGTATTAAAAACATTTTTAAAAGTTTATTTTAAGTTATTTTTAAATAATAATAATAATGTTTTTATAATAATTTTGATAATATTAAAATAATGGTTTAAAAACATTTTTAAAAAGCTTATTTTAAACTATTTTTAAAATATAATAATAATGTTTTTATGATATTTTTAATATATTAAAATAATGTTTTAAAACCATTTTTAAAACTTTATTTAAAGTTATTTTTAAATATAATAAGAATGTTTTTATAATAATTTTGATAATATTAAAATAATGCTTTAAAAACATTTTTAAAAAATTTATTTTAAAGTATTTTTAAAATATAGCAATAATGTTTTTATAATATTTTTAATAATATTAAAATAATATTTTAAAATATTTTTAAACAATTTATTTTAAACTATTTTTAAAATATAATAATAATGTTTTTATAATAATTTTATAATATTTTTGAAACAGATTTAAATTTTTATTTTATTTTTAAAATTTTGATTATATTATTAATATATTATAAAAACATTATTAAATATTTTTTTATATAAAAGCATATTTATTGTATTTTCAAAATATTATTATTTTATTATAAAAACATATATACTTTTTTTAAGTTTCAGTAAAGTGATTTATATACCAATAATTTTGTATTGAAATTATTGTAATTTTATTAAGAGTTACTCTTTTTTTTTTTTTTTTTTAAGTGTCTGCCTTGGGACTGAGGAATTTTTTATTCAAGATATTTGGGTCAGTGTCCCACTAAGGGCCACCTGCATTTGTTATATTAACGAGTATACAACTAGCCATACGTACAACTTTTGGTCGTCTAATTTAAGCAGTCCGCCCGAAGGTTACCCACACTAGCTACCATACCTGCAACCCGACTAGGAGATTGCCTATTTAAACCCTCTGATCCTTGCTCCTTCTGCCAACCCATCCTGTATCACCGGAACAGGCCCGTTACATAAACAGTCAATTAGCCAGTTTCAGATGCTTTTCCGTTGTCCTTAGTACCCATTTTAATTCTGTATCCTCAGCAGATAACTTGGTAGAGCAGTCCCTGTCCCACCCAGGTAATACCTATACTTCGGTAACTTACGCATTCACCGAGGCGAACAACTTGCAGTCAGGGGATACCCAACCGCTACCATTACCTATTTCTGCCCTTATAAGGTTCGCTCCAACCCCGGTACATACCATCACTTTCCTACCGGTCCTTTCCCGGTTTTTCCAGACTTCCAATCCAGTTGGCCCGGAAGGGTTGATCTACCCAGCATTAGGTGCCACTATGGTTTTTCTCCCTGGTACCTACTTCTATAGCATAGGTCCTTTTCCTCCGGTACCCAATTTGGCGGACAGGTTGGTAGACCTTGTCCCTGAGGTTGACGTCCAGTACTTCAGCTCCGGTCCAGTATTCCAGTTTTGGTAGCACCGTTGAAGATCTTTGCTACCTCCTTACTCGGGTCTTGCCAAATGGGTTTCTGTTTTTCTAGTTTCTTGGATTTGTCTGTGTCACGCAACACAATTTCGCCCGAAAGCTCCATTCGAAATGGTAACCACGGACTACAGGTAATGTACCCAACTGATCGACAGGAAACAGTTACCAGAACACAGATCTATTTTTCAAAGCGTCGTCAGTGGGATTTGAACCCTAGAGCTGCCACTTGGGGGGTGACAACTTACCAACTTCTCTAAGTCGCCACACCAATTAAGAGTTACTCTTTTAGTAATCACAATATATAAATTATTATAATTTTTATTTTGAATTACTGTAAAAAATTTCTGTCACTACGTGGAGGACCAAGACCATGATGGCCAGACCCAACGTACAGGGCAGGCTATGGTACCCAGCGCAGCTGTGAGAACTGAGCTTAAAATGGCGAGTGTTTCTACAAAAGACAACCATAATACTTCAGATATCATATCTTCATCTCATTCTGAAGTACAATACTCCTTCAATACCTCTTTATCATCAATTAATACCAACTCTAACAACTACCTAATATCAGAAACTTATGTTAAATCGCTACTTGTAAAAGATTTTAGTGATAAAGTAATTGAAATTCCTACAAACTCCTTAAATGACAGAAACTATAATTATTCTGATCTTAACTCTTCTGAAATATATAACCCAACAACATGTTACAATAAATTTCTTTACTATCATAGACTACAAGCCCTACCTTCTCCACAAACTGTAGACACTTTCTTGCAATATATACTAGAATATTACCCCATGTTTTATTCAGACCAATATATCAAAATTTTTGTCAAACCACATCCTCAAATTGACTATTTCTTCACAGAAGCACATATTTACCTTCCATATGAAAACTTACTACCAGGTCACTTTATAATCTCATCTTTAGGGGAGCTACCAACCTTTGTAATATAGAGCTTAAATCATCCAACAACAATTTTCCAATACCACTTTCTACTCCAATTTCAACAACACCTCCATGTAGAGGCACTTCTTCTAATACCCAAGACCTTCTGCAAAACTTGCACCTAAATATTGTTACACACAATGTTAGAGGTTTTAATGACACTTCCAAAAGGCAAATCTGGCAAGACTACTGTATTAACTACAATATCTCAATTGCATGTATTACTGAAACTAAAATATCATCCAAAACAAGCTTTCTTTCTGCAACAATAATCTATTTACCTACTACTGGGCAAATTCTAAAAGTTCAATTGAAAGCATTGCCATTATGATTCACAACCATCTTAAACCTCATGTACACAGTTGTCATACTCACTCAGGAGGAGCTATTGCTTTGGACTTGTTTTTCAAAGGCAATATTAAGCTCTGTATTATATCAGTTTATCTTTCATCTACTGATTCAAATAAAAAAATCAAACTCAAAATCAGGTTATCAACTGGATTTTACAGGCCCAACAATCTAATCTACACCCTATAATCCTGGGAGACTTTAACACACATGATAACACAACTAGTTCAGCATCAAAATATAAACTTATAAACTTTTTATATCACTCAAACATGTTTGATATTGGAGCCCATTATAACAATACACACTATACTTGGTCAAATAGAATTAATAATAGCAGAATAGATTATATCTGGACTGACTCATTTAATATATAATTTCTTCTTTCTTATAATCTAAATAATAGCCAAACCAGCACTTTTAGTGACCATCTTATTCTATTTACTTCTTGGACATTTCATAATGCCTATAGCAAACCTCCACGCCTTCATACTAGGATTAGTCGCAGAATTTTTAACTACAAAACAATGAGCTCAGATCAATGGACAGAGTATTCTAATTTATTATCTCAGCTATTCACCAAAAACCAAGTTCCACTCTCAACTAACACACAAGAAAGTATTGATACAACCTGGCATAAAATACAACATTGTACTATACAGACTGCAATTCAAAAAATTCCTAACAAAAAAACTTGTAAACGAAGTTATAATCACAATTACACACCACACTGTACTGTACTTCATACTGGTCTCAAAAAATTAGGACATCTTATTAAACTCTTAAAAAGCAATTCTATTGATTACTTATCTCACATCAATTCACACATTTTATTTATCAAATCAAAAGCAAAGTGTAATTTCAACTTCCTTACATTGCTTGATTCTGATCAAATTCAAATATGGCTTCTACATGTACAAAGTATTTGGAAACAAATATATTATGCATACTATTTAGAATACTCTCTTCTTCTTCAACAACAAATTAACCAAGCCTCAAAAAAAGATGTGAATCTCTTGTAACTAAACCTACACAGGCTATAAATAGTATACTTGATCGCTACAAACCTCCTGTTCATTTTACAAATATTAAGCTTCAAAACCAACTTATTACTAATTCAACTTTAATTAAACAACATATCCAGTCACATTTCAATAACTGGACCACATATAGGCCTATTAATCAAAACTTATTTAATAATTTCTGGCACCAACAATACTATCCACTACCACATATTAAGTCTGAATAGTATATTCTATTATCTCTGCCTATAACAGAAGAAGAGGTTATTCAAACAATCTCTCAACTCCCTAATAGTAAAGCCTGTGGTCCTACAGGCATAATCTATGAAATGATCAAACATTTCAACTCAACTGGTATTACTATCCTTACATCCTTTTTTAACTGATGTCTTATACAAAACTCAATCCCCAAACAATGGAAAAGAGGAAGAATCTTTTCTATTCCAAAAAGTAATTCTTTTGATGGTAATCTTAACCTTACACGTCCAATAAGCCTTATTGAACATACCAGAAAAATCTATACCAAAATTATTACCAATAGACTCAATCAAGTCTTTTTACAATATCCTATTCTTTCACTATATAACTATGTTACTCTTTCTGGAAATATTACATCCATCCCTATCCATATCCTCAACAATCTTATAAAAGATGCAAACTGTAACCACAAAGAGATTTGGCTCCTATCACAAGAAATGAGTAAGGCTTATGACTCTATAAATCTTACTTTTTTAGCACATGCCCTTATATGTTTACTTCTGTCTACTAATATTGTTAATACTCTTCTTAACATCTTAACTGATTAACAAAACAATGCTATTACTAATTTGGGGCTTACACAGTCTTACAATGTTCAAAATGGTATTGATCAAGAAGAAACAATAACAACCCTTCTCTGGCGAATCTACTATGACCCTCTTATCTCTTATATATACTCTTATCTCTTATATATACTCTAACTCACCTGGTTATACAATCAAAACTCTTGGTTTACCAATCTTAAAAATCTTTCAACTGATAATTTACAAACCAAATGTTCTGTGCTCACTTATATGGATAATACCTTATGGATAGCACTATCCCAAACAGAGCTTTCCAAAATACTTACTATTGCAGAGTCTTTTTATTCTATGACAAATATTCAAGTTAATCTAGCCAAATCAATACTTTCAACCAATATCAAGCAACAAAACTATAACCCAATTATATACAACAATCATTCTCTTCCTTCACAACAACAAAATCAGCCTTTTAAATTTCTAGAATGTTGGTTTACTTTAGATAATAAAAAATTTCAACAAACTCGACTTATAATTGCTGAATCAAACCAGCTTATACAAATTGCTCATGCAAAACAAATTACAGATACCCAAGCATGTTATTATTAATACTGTCATTATTTCCACAATAGAATACTGGTTACAAAATATTGTACTAAGTCAGCCAACATATAACAAAATTTTAACACAGCACATAGGATTAATCAAGCATAAAGCCAAACTCAACTGCACAATCCCTACTAGTACTTTACTCCACCCTCAAATTTACAATATTAAAAACATCTGGGACATTCAACTCCAACATCATATATCTAATTTTATTAAGTACTACTACTCTTATTAGAGTTCAACAACTTCAAAATAACCTTTGGTCACCTACTAGTATTTTTTTACACCCTAATCCTACAATTGATGGTCCTAACAAATTAACTACAACTTTAAAATAATTTAGCTCTTCAAACACCTAAACTGGTCAATAAGTACCAACTCTTATTACAATATTCCTTTTGTAATCCAAGAAGGTTCAACTTCTTAGGAATCTATTCTGGCTTCACATTCTAAATATACAACTTTTAAAAAAACAAATTTGGCATCATTATCTACTTTTTCTTGACCAACTCACAACATATGACAACTCATGTCTGTTAAAATGGAAACACATTTCACCAAGACTATATAAAATTCCTAAAGGTAGAACCCCTCAATAGTTTACCTTTCTAGAAGATAAAGTTACTAGCTACTCTTATGAACATACTATCTACTCACATATAACTTAGGGGAGGGCTGTTTATTAGCTGATATTTTGCTACTAAGCGGCTACACCCCTCCCCCCTAGGGTGTGAAATGTCATATGATCTACAAACATAGTGAAGATCATATATTAAATTTTACTAATAAAGATTTGTTGTCAATCATTCTGTTTAATAACAAAAACATATAAAATTTTAAATTGAAATAACTCCTGAACTATTTATAAGATGCATGCGAAATTATATTTATTAGATTCCTTTTAACATTCTCTTTAAAGCAATAGAGCCCTTTTTTATTTTTCATATAAGTTAAAGCGAAAACTGATTACTAAAACACGATTAATTTTATAACAATAAAAAAAAGAGCTCTATTACCTTAAAGAGAACATTAAGTGGAATCTAACAAAGGTATTTTTACTTGTATATCTTTAATAGTTCAAAAGTCATTTCAATTTAAATTTTATATTGATAATAATGATCATAACGAGTGATCAGAAATATCGGGTCTCCGGTTGCAGATCATGCAGATCATCAGAAAAATCTTGATTAGTAAAAATTATTTATGTGATCTTCATTATGTTTGTATTTGTTATGCTATTTCACACCCTACCTCACCCCTACCTGATCATAAATACTGAATTTGATTGGCTAAAATTTTTAAAATTTTAAAAAATTTTTAAACTTTAATATTAAATAAAATTTGAACCAATTATCCGTTTTGGATGATTTTACTACCAAAATGTTCGTCTCAATGAGACGATTCCAACGAGCCTAAAATCGCCAAAATCCAATCACTGGATCCCAAGATCGGTATAAATTTGTATTGCTTTAATTATATTAGTTTTGAATATATTAAAAATTATTATTAAAGATCTTATAAACTTTAACATTGAATAACTTGTGAACCAGCAATCCGTTTTGGATGATTTTACTACCAAAATGCTAGTCTCAGTGAGACGATTCTAATGAACCTAAAATCATTAAATTCTGATCACGGAATCCCAGGATCGTTATAGATTTGTGTTATTTTAATATAAAATATATTAAATCAATTAAAAATAACACAAATCTATAACGAACTTGGGATCCCGTAATCAGAATTTAACGATATTAGATTCATTAGAATCGTCTCATTGAGACGAGTATTTTGGTAGTAAAATCATCTAAAACGGATTTCTGGTTCACAAGTTATTCAATGTTAAAGTTTATAAGATCTTTAATAATAATTTTTAATATATACAAAACTAATATAATTAAAGCAATACAAATTTATAATGATCTTGGGATCCAGTGATTGGATTTTGGCGATTTTAGGTTCGTTGGAATCGTCTCATTGAGACGAACATTTTGGTAGTAAAATTATCCAAAACGGATTATTGGTTCAAATTTTATTTAATAATAAATTTTAAAAATTTTTTAAAATTTTAAAAAATTTTAAAAAATTTTAGCCAATTAAAAGTTACCTACTATTAGGACCTGATAATTGCCAGACCCCCTACCCTAAAAAATCAGGTGATAAATGGCACTCCCCTTACCTCCTACAAACTACTATAGCTATACTACTGGATACTTTTCAAAACATGTCAAACCTTGGCTTATTACACTGTTAAATAATCAAGTCATTATAGGCAAAGCTTGTCGCCAACCAACTACATCAGACTTTACACTAATAACACACTGGCAATGTTCTTTTCAAACACAATTTACAAACCTATATCCAACTCCTCCAATTACTATATCATCATGTAGTAACTGTCCACTTAATACTAAAATAATCAAAAACAAATGCACTATTCTAATACCTACTAGTCATGCTACAAAATTCTTTGGCAGACTAAATTCTGACAAAACAATTAACTTAAATGCTAATTTTCTAGATCTTATATACTCAATTGCACTTAGAAACCCAATTTAAATACCACTATTACCAAATCTTAATATTTCTACTACACAACTTCCTTCTATATTTGAACCAAGTCAAGCTCGTAATACTTTACAGGCTTTTACAAATTATAATAGTAGTTATTCAGAACTAACTTTTCATACAGATGGCTTTGTTATTAATCTAGACAACTCTCAGTGCTCTATGGGAATTGGCTGGATACAATTAGATAATCTAAATATTATACACACCTTTCAAGCACAAACCAAATATTGGCCATGCTCATTTAAAGCAGAATTACTTGCAATTTTAGCTGCAATTAGTACAGCTCCCAGAAACTGTACTATCCAAATTTATACAGACTCATAATCAGTTATATCTAAATTCCAAAACCTAACCAATACTATGCCACTTCCAAACTTCTTAAATATCCCCTACTAGTCAATTTGGAATCTAATTAAATCATATAATCTTAATATCACTTTGTACAAAGTTAGAGCACATGAAGATAATGGTTTTAACAACAAAGCTGACGAACTAGCATGTAATCATCATATAGCACCTTATCTTATTTTTAATCCAAACAATATATATAATCCTCATTATACACCAACCTCAGATAACTACCCAATAGAACTTCCCATACATTGCAGCATCAGAACAATTTGCAGAGCACATATAATTGCATGGTGGACATCACAAAATCGCTTTCAACAATGGAACTCAATCTCACAACTTATTAACTGGAATGCTTCATGGTTATATATTAATAATAACCAAAAAATTACAAATTTTCACACAGCTTTCAATCTTCTACTCTAAAATCTTTTAGAGTCAAATTATTACAAGATGAGCTTCCCTCCCCACATATTCTTCATAAAAGATATCCATCATACCCTAGCATTTGTCATATATGCCAACAGGCAAGTAGTGCTTTGCACTGGGCCCTTTGTCTAGATACTAATCTATTACTGGATCTTATAAACTTTTCTTTAAACCAAATATTTAGTCCTAACAAACTAGATATTTCCTCAACTCAGACTAAAAATCTTCACTTCCAAATCTTAAAACTTGATAGTTTTCAAATCTCACATAAGCCTTCACTATACTCAACTCTATCAGGTCTTATTCTACTAAAACTAATAAATATAATACAAGAAATTACTCTATCTTTAAAACTTGCCAGCTCTCTTACAATTAAATTTTTACTTTACCTTAACCAACAAATCTATACAAAAATTTGGATTTCATACTGTACTTCAAGATCACAATACCAACAAGCAACTTCACAAAACCAGCCTACACCTTCTAGATCTTCTGTAATTACTACACATTTAACTCAAACTAATAATAATAACTCTATTATAAATACTTCTATTCAGAAAGTAGAATATTAGTACCCTCACTGGATTAAATATCTTATACACCCTTCAAGTATATTAACTAATCCCCAAATATAGATGAGCCTTGGCCACTCTGGTTGGTTTAGGCCACAGATAAGTACTAGGTCTACTTTTGTATATCTAGCTATATGTCTGAGTTCTTTTTCTTAGCATTAGATTTAAATTATGAAGTTTTTTCCAATTGTAAAAAGTTTCCATTAAATTTAATAAAGATAAGAGCAAGGTCTTACCATTAACATCAAAAAAAAAAATAAATTTCTGTTACAAAACTTACTATTCTAGTAAGAGTAGTGATATATATTATATATGTTTTTTACTATACCCCTACCCTCCCTTCATATAAGAGAAATTTGATTTGCCATTATAAATTTATATATTTAATATATAATATAATATCTGTCACTATTCTGACCAGTGTTGGAATATAACCAGGTCATAACAGGTCATATCAAAGTTTAATTAGTAAAATTATATTACTATAGTTATATGATTTCATTAATTAAACTTGGTAATATAATTTGTTATGACCTGTTATATGACTTTTTTGTGATATGACCTGTTATGACTGGTCATAACAGGTCATATCACATAAAAGTCAAATAACAGGTCATAACAGGTCATATTACTAAGTTCAATTGCTGAGATCATTTGACATAAGCCATAACAAATTATATTACCAAGTTTAATTAATGAAATCATATAACTATAGTAATATAATTTTACTAATTAATCTTTGATATAATCTGTTATAACCTGGTCATATTCCAACACTGATTCTGACTATAGTATATAATTATTGTTAAATTAATTTTATTGAAATTATTATGATTTTGATATAGTTTAGTTGGTTTGTATTGGATTTGTTGTAATTTTTATTCTGAGTTATGGTCCAGTGTATAAAGATTTGTACCTCAAAAAGTTTTATTATTTTAACTCTTAGTAAAAGTTTTTATATTTTTGATTAATTATTAAAAATTTTTTAATATCAAATAAAATAGGTTTTAATCTAACTTATTATATTATTTTTATTGTTTTAATATTGTTTTATTATAGTAATTTTGCATGTACAATTTGGGAATTTTTTTTAAAAAAAAGATATTTTAAATATTTTTGCAACCAATATGCAGTTTTATGAGCTTGTACTAAATAAGTGCATTAATGTGTATATGCTAAAGATATGGTTAAAATTTGAGCAAAATTGAATCACTAGTTGTAAAGAAATTAAGCTTTAAATTTGAGTTTTTTTACAAAATATATTTGAATCAGAGCTATTTGAGGTACAAATCTTTATGCACTAGACTATACTATAAAATTATTACAAAACATTAATAATTATAATATATATTTAAGGTTGTATTATCATTTTCAGAATTATTATGATTTTCTATTATGATAACTATAAAAATTCTATTGCAAAACTTACTTGCTATACTGATAACTATAGTATTAGGTTTTTGCTATAGTTTATTATATTTCTATTATAAATTACTATAAAAAATTTTGTTACAAAACCTATTTACTATACTAGTAATCATAGCATATAGTAAAAAATTTTATTAAAACTTATTATTTTACTAATATATAATACTTAATTAAGTTTAGTTAGTCTGTATTGGTATTATTGCAAATGTGTAAAACAAAGTAATAGGCTATTTATTTTTATACAGTACATTATAATACAAAAGTTACTTTTTTTAAAGTATCAAATATTAAAAAAAAGTAGCTTGCATATTCTATCTGTTCAATTATATAATTATATAATACAAACCAAGCAAAAATTTTACAGACAAAGTTTAAGAACAAAACAGAATTATAAAATTGGTTAATTAATGGTTAGAGTAGATAGAAAAATAATTTGGATTGCAGCATAAATTTACTTATATAGTACAATCTAAAAATTTGCTACCATAGAATGCTCTTTAAAGTACTTTCTGACTTTTTTGAGAATTTGTATCTAGGTATGTACTTTAAATAATGTTATAATTCTAGTACCTCTGTTATTCAAAAGTATTCAAAAAATTTCTATTAAAGATTACTATGTATATATATATAAATAAAATAAAATAGATTCCATTTGATAGCTATCTGATATTGAAGAAATTGGTAAAGGAGAATTTGGTATACAAAAAATTAAAACAATTAAAATTGATAATAATAAAAATAATGCTAATAATTATTTTTTTGAATATAGTTTCTCCATGTAGTTTAGTTCGGGGACTTCTAGAAATCAGCTGATTTTTTTTTACTATGAGCCCACCTCACCCCTACTTCACCCACCCCCACCTGATACCCCAATCACCCAATCAGATTTTACGATTAATAAAAAGTTAAATATAATATTTAATAGTAAATAACTTTTGATCTACTGAACCAAATTTGATGATTCAACTACCAAAATGATTCTCTCAATAAGAGAATTATAGCAAGCTCAAAATTGTTAAAACCAATCACAGAATCCTGTCATTGGAATAGATTTGTGTTACTATAAAAGTTCTATAATTTATTAAATAATTATAACCCATTTATAGTAACACAAATTTATTTCTATCTTAGAATATTGTGATTGGATTTTAATGATTTTGGGCTTGTTAGAAACCTCTCATTAAGAGGATCATTTTGGTAGTAAAATCATTAAAATCAACACAGTAGATCAGAAGTTATTAACAATTAAAATTTACTATTTAATTGTTAATAACTTCTGATCTACTGGGCCGATTTCGATGATTTTACTACCAAAATGATCCTCTCAATGAGGATTCTAACAAGCCCAAAATCGTTAAAATCCAATCACAGGATCCTAAGATCGAAATAAATTTGTGTTACTATAAATGGGTTATAATTATTTAATAAATTATAGAACTTTTATAGTAGCGCAAATCTATTCCGATCACAGGATCCTGTGATTGGATTTTAACAATTTTGGGCTCGCTAGAATCCTCTCATTGAGAGGATCATTTTGGTAGTTGAATCATCAAATTTGGACCAGTATATCAAAAGTTATTATTTTTTTTTTTGTGTTAAAGTTCCCGCTTTGGGTGAGAGTTTATTTAATCAAGCCTGTGGATCAAGGGCGCCTCTTTGGGCGCACCCACAATTGAGTTACATTGAATGAGAGTACAACTAGCCACACGTACAACTTTTGGTTGTCTAATTTAAGTAGTCCGCCCGAAGGTTCTACACTAGTTGCCATACCTACAACCCAACTAGGGGATTGCCTATTTAAACCCTCTGGTTCAACGCTTCGCATGTCAATCCTACTTGTGATCACCGGTACAGCCCTCCGATACATTAGTCAGTCGAAGACAGTCCCGGATGCTACCTACATCCCCTTAGGACTAATTTATCCTCGCGGGTAAACTTGGTAGAGCAGTCCCTGTCCCACACAGGTATTACCTACACTTCGGTAACTTACGCACTCACCGAGGCAAGCAACTTGCAGTCAGGGGGTACCTAACCGCTACCATTACCTACTTCTGCCCTTGTAAGGTTCACACCGACCCCGGTACCCACCATTACTTTCCTACCGGTCCATCACCGGGTGCCCCAAACTTCCAAACCAGTTGGCCCGGAAGGGTTGATCTACCCAGCATTAGGTGCTACTATGGTTTTTCTTCCCCTGGTACCTAATTCCAGAACATAGGTCCTTTTCCTCCGGTACGACTCCGGCGGCCAGATTGGTGGACCCTCTCCTCCGAAGGTCATGTCGTCCAGTTCTCCAGCTCCGGTTTCCGATATTCCGGTTCTGGTAGCACCGTCGAAGATCGTTGCTACCTCCTTACTTGGGACTTTCCAAATGGGTTTCCATTTCCCCGGTTCCTTGGATTTGTCTGTGTCACCGGACACAACTTCGCCTGAAAGCTTCCATTCGAGATAGTAACCAAGGACTACAGGTAATATACCTAACCGATCTACAGGAAATGGTTACCGTAACACATGTCTATTTTTCCAAAGCGTCGCCAGTGGGATTTGAACCCTAGACCTGCCACTTGGAGGTGACAACTTACCAACTTCTCTAAGTCGCCACACCCTTTATATCAAAAGTTATTAATTATTAAATATTATTAATAAATCTATAATTTTGGTCAAAAATAATTTTGCAACTTTGGCCAGAATTATGAAATTTTGGCCAGAATTACACCTAATACTTCAGCTGACCCACCTACCCACCCAGAAATCAGCTGATTTCTGGAAGCTCCCTTCCTAGATTTTCATGTAGAATATTAGGTACTTTAAAAGCATTTTATGGTACATACAGATTAATATTTAATATAATCTAGCTACAAAATTTTATATTTATATTAATATTGATTTGAAAGCATGTTTTTCAAAAAAACATTTTATAATAAATTTTTTAACTTTTTCTGTTATAGTATATAGAGTATAATTATAATCTACAAATATATTTCTAAGAAAACTTCAGGTTTGAGTTATTTAATTGAATTATTACTTGTAATTTTTATGTAAATACTATATATAGTATAATTTATATATATTAATGCTATAATCTAGATGAGTCTTGACCACCCTAGTAGGTTTAGGTCACAGATAAACTAGTTTGAGCTTCTATTCTTGCATGTAATTTATATGTATTTGTTTTTGTACAATTTAAGTTTTTATATACTATATGTAATTACTTATATAAATTACCCAATAAAGATATAAGCAAGACCTCACCTTAAAAAATATATATATATATATATTAATGCTATAATATATATTCACCTACATCTATATTTAATTAAACATTGTCTAAATATAGTTTATTATATTTTTTTAAAAATAAAAAAGTTCTTAAAAAAGAAGTTTAAGTGAAATAGAAGAAATTAAAGATAGAGATGTTAACAGAGTGCTCTAGAGTGGTGTGATGCATACTCTGGCAGAGTATCTCTTAATACTACACTATGCTAAAGTATGAATTAGAGCATACCCAAAGTATAACCCAGAGTATAATCTGGAGTACTATGTGCTAAGCACTATGTAATACTCCAGAGTAGTGTTTGGAATTGGACTGGGCTACTTGGGTCTGAACCCGATTCAGTACTGCCAAAGTCTGGATCGGGCCCATATTTTTAGGCCCATAATTATTAGTCTGGGCTCGAGCTAAGCCACTAAAATACCAGGTCGAGTTGGGCTTTACAAAAAAGCCCACAGGTACCCGATAGGCCCATTAAATTTTATAGCTTGTTTAATAGCAGTTAATTTTTTTGAGCCAAGTAAATAATTTGGGACTCAATTTCACTTTGAGATTTAAATCATCTACATAGCACAGTATTGCAAAACATACATATACCAGTAATGTTAGTTATAGATTGATATTTAAAATAAGTAGTGTTTTTGATCTTTTTTTAATTGATTTTTAGTATCGGTATTAGTCAACAATACTGCTACTATACCAAATAACAGTCAAAGAGTTGTAATAATTATTCTTCACAGCATTTATATCAACTCTGCTGCAGATGTGTCTCACAATCAAGCCTCTATGAGTGTGACTTCATTAGGTACTTTTTCATTTGAAGAGCCCACTATAGAGTTGTCATCATTGCTAAGTTGCTATTTGTTAGTGCCTTTACTAGTGTAGTTAGTGGAATTTTTGCTTTTGTCACTTTAATTTGTAGAGTAGTTAAATTCAAAATTGCGTAGTAAATAGATAGATATAGTACACTAGATGAAGCACAGTAATTAGATAGTACAGTTGGGATATTAAAACTGGACGTAGCATGGTAGATTCAGGATGTTAGAACTAGATGTAGCATAATAACTATATTTAAGAGATTTGGGATATTGGCTGAAAGTATCATTGTAGTTAGATTCAGGATGTTAGAACTAGGTATAGCATAGTAGTTAATTTGTACATAATATAATAGTTGACATTCAGAATATATGGTAGTTAGATTTGGGATGTAACTTGGTAGTTTGATTCATAACTTTATATTCTAAATGTACATGGTATGATGGGTAAGTTGTTGGTGTATATAGCATAATAGTAACTACTTATTTGTATTTTTATTTTAAATAATAAATTTTATTCATCAACTGAATAACTTATTTTTTTCTTAGAGCTACGCATATGGGATCGTCATGAGATGCTATTCTGAATAACTTATTTTAAAATACTTTGGTATTAAAAATTCTTTATAGTTATCATTATACTTATGAACAAAGTGAATTAAATAAAGTAAATTATTATAATGACAAGCCAAAGTAATTCTGCAAATTTTTTATCAGTGTGTCCTAGATTTAACAACTACTTCCAATCTTTTTGGTTATATATGCGGGCCAACGGGCCAGGTTGGGCCTATAGTAAGACTTCCATATAATTGGTTGATTTAAATTAATTGCTCAGACTAAATTTTATTTAAAGTTATTTTTATTATTTCATGGGACATTTTATGAAAAATTAGCTGAATAAATATTCTGCTAATTCAATTTTGGTATAATCTAGAGTAATGTTTATTATTTACAACAATAGCTATCTCTGTAAATAAAAATATTACTATAGATTATACTAAAATTAAATCAGCAAAATATTAGTTTAGTTAATTTTTTTATGTACAATGAATATAGTAGCCCAAATTCATCTAATTGGCCAGTTCAAGTCAATTTTCTAAGAGAACTTATTTATACTTTTAAAGTACTTTTTGAAAATGCGATTATTAAATAAATGTAGTTAAATTAAAATCAGTAAGCATCAGATTTGCTATAAGAATCTAAAATGACAAATAATATATGTAGATCAATTTTTTCTACATATTAATATTAGATATATACATGCATCAAGGAATAAATATATACTAAAACCAGCTATTTATAGAATTTAGTTTATATTAAATTATGCTAGTAGTATCAATTCAGATGTACAAAAAAGATAGTAAACTTGTTAAAAAAGTCAAATAAGATTATGCATATATAGTATATATGTATGTTTTGCAATTTAGATAGCTTGTACTCAAAGAGCTAGTAAATAATTGTTTGAGTAAGTTACACTTGTACTAAAGGTGCAAAGTAAACAATAGCTTGAATTATGCTTGTACTAAAAGGGCTAGTAACAATAGCTTGTATAAGTCATACTTGTACTTAAGAGTAAAGTAAATGATAGCTTAAGTGAGTTATACTTGTACTAAAAGGGCTAGTAAACAATAGCTTTCATATAACAAAAAATATATAATACTCTAGAATATTATCCATTTATATAATAGTATTATTCTAAAGTATTTATTCTTATTGCAAGTATATAATAACTTGAGGTAGTATCATACCAAAACTATACCAGTATGAAGTAGGATAGAGTATACTTTAGGATTACTCTGAAATATATTACTCTATTAACATTTCTAATTAAAAATAGGTTTGGATTAGAAGAAAAAAATAAAATACAGTAACTAACAGTTCTAATACATCAAGTTTAACCAAAAATAAAAGAGCTAAACAATTTTTGAAATATGAGATTATTTATTAAAGGTTAGAAAAAAGTCACAATCATTATATAACTAACTGCTATTATTGTTTTTTTAAAAAATACTAGACTAGAGAAAAACTAGCAAAACTAAAAGCACACTTAGCAAATGAGTATCCAAATTTTTCTAAAAATATATTAAAATTTTGGCAAAAAAAAAGTAGCAAAAAAAAAATCAAATTATATTTGTCAAAAAAAACTTTAATACCTGTTTTACAAGTATTATTTTTTTTATTGGCTATTACTAAAAGCAACAATTAATCAACTTGATTAAAAGATAACTAAAGCCTGAATAATAGTAGAAATTTCTTTTAATATAATCAAAACCTATTTATTATAAATATATTTAAAGAATTTTTATCTGCATATAATCTACTATTAAGAGAAACTTTATTAGAATAATTACTAGATAAAAAAGATAGTACAAATAAATTGTGCTATAGTATTTGATACCTAATGACTAAAATAATTTCAAAAATTAATAGCTCATGATACAGAAAAGATATAAAAAAAAGGAAGCTACTAAATTGTAGCCAAGCTAAATTGCTACAACTTAGCAGCTTTATTTTGAAAATAATTATTATATATTATTGATTTATATTACTTTAAATATGTACAATTTTTTATGATATATTAAAAAATTACCAAAAATGGGGGTCGTCTAAAGCCGTGTCCATCACATGACATAGAGCCAATAGGATTGTTTATTTTGATCAACACAGATCAGCCCGAAGAGACAAAAACAGCGAAAAAAAAGCAAAAGTCACAAAAATACAAGAAACGACAGTATAAACCCATCTTGGTGTATTAATAAAAAATGTCAAAAGGACAATTTTACTATAGGCATACCTAACCTTAACCCCAAACTAACCCTTACCCTAACATTAATTAAAAATAAAAACACGTGATCAGACACAGCTTTAGACGTCCCCAAAAATGGGACAAGTCACTTGTTTTGGTCTTTGTTTATTGGCTAATTTTTAAAAAATTTGTTAATTAATAAAATTTTAGCTACTAAAAAAAAAATTTTAACAAATCAAAATACAAGAAATCGATAAAACATCAAAATTTATTATAAATTTTTTTAAAATGGAACAAATTCATCGCAAATTAGCATTTTAGTTTTTAAATGTCTTAAACTGTATTAATAAAGAAATAGATAAGACTAATAATCATTTAACTTAGGTTAGTATATAAGGTAAAATGGGGTATTGTAGCAGAGGTGGATATTGTGGTGAATTTGTACTATCTTGTGATACAATGACCAGACTTGAATAATTTTTGATTCATTTAATTCGTCTCAATGAGATGAATTGAACAGTGGTTAGATCATTGAATTTTGATCACTGGATTACAAGATAATAATGCTTATGTATGTATGACACACTTTTCATTATAATATCTTTAAAATTATTTTGTATTATAGTATGTCATACATAATCGTTAATGTCTTGTGATCCAGTAATCAGAACTGGATAATCTAACTACTATTCGATTTGTCTTATTGAGACAAATTGAATATTATAAAACTTATTCAATTCTGGTTATTGTATTATGATATAACTCAAAATTTATTACAATACTCCCAACTCCTCTAAAATCTTTACCTTAGTTTCTTTACATTTGGGTTTGATTTCAAACTTTATAAAATTTATAGTTTGAGTTTGGTTAAATTTGGGGTTTGTTCAAACTCAAATAAAACCCGAATCAAACTTTGGAACTCTAACTATAATTAAAAAAATATTTGAGTTTGATTTGAAGCAAACTTTTTAGTTAAATTTGAGTTTGGTTTGAATTTGAGTTTGAAGTTTGCAAACTAGTTTGAGTTTGAATAATATAAATAAATTTTTATATTTTAATTGATAATCCACCAGTCAACTGAAGAGTGATTATAGTAATGTGACACAGATCATATAAAAATTACTATAGGTGAAATATGGTTTGCTTCTATTTAAAACTTTTTTTTACTAAGTTAATGATACTTGTTGGCTAATTGAAAGTTGTAGAGCTTATTGAGATGCATTTAATAGTGGTTAGATTATCAAATAAGCTCAATGAATAGCAAATTATCATCAAAAAACAATTGGCTAACTATATAAAATCTCTATATAAACAAATATTGTTTAGAAATTTTATATAGTTAGCCAATAGTTTTTCGATAATATATCGCTATCCACTAGGCCGATTTGGATTTCTAACTAGAGTCTTAGCTGGTCGGGTCTGAAACAACCCGACCCAGGTCAGGTTGGGTCAGATCAAACCGAGTCGGGTCAGACTAGAGTCAGACCCAGGTCTGAAATAACCCAGGTCGGGTCAAACCCGAGTTAATGATAGGTAACGTATTATGAAACCACTTTATTGCAAAAATAAAAAATAATGAATTAATTAAGGGTATTGCTATTTGCACCATGGTTTTCGTATAACATTAGATTATCAATCAACTTTTTTTATTTGCACCATGGTAATATATATTGCACCAATAAAAACTTCTCTTTTTTTGTAGATTAACACTATATAAAAAGATTTTTCGCAATTTTTGTATAACCTTGGGCTATTTTCATGTTGTACCAATAAATACTCACATTTTATTGTAGATTAACAGTTATGACGCCATTAAGGTTGTGTAATGTTATACAAATCTTAATTTGGTAATCTAATCTAGTAGACCTGCTAATCTAATTTATAATGCGGGCCAACCCTAACCCTAATTTCATAATGCGGGACAGCCCTTACCCTAATTTTTTAAGGCCTTAACATAATGCAGGCCAGAGTTTTGCAAATTTGTGTAACCTTGTGCTATTTTCATGTTGCACCAATAAAAACTCGCCTTTTTTTGTAGATTAACAGTTACGACATTACTAATGTTGTGTAACATTATACAAGTCTTATTTTGGTAACCTAATCTAGTAGGCCTGCTAATATAATTTATAATGCAGTCCAACCCTAACCCTAATTTCATAATGCGGGCCAACTCTTACCCTAATTTTTAAGGCCTTAACATAATGTGGGCCAGAGTTTCGCAATTTTGTGTAACCTTGGACTATTTTCATGTTGCACCAATAAAAACTCACCTTTTTTGTAGATTAACAACATATAGGGTGCAGAATAAGGATTTCGCAATTTTTGTANCCTTTTTTGTAGATTAACAACATATAGGGTGCAGAATAAGGATTTCGCAATTTTTGTATAAACTTAGACCGTTTTAATGCTGCACCAATAAAAACTCACCTTTTTTTGTAGATTAACAACATATAGGGGTGCAAGATAAGATTTTTTAAAATGTTTGTGTAACTATACCATAGTGCAAATAGAAAAGTTGATTAATAATCTAATATTACACAAAACTATAGTGCAAATAGCAAAAACCATGGTGCGAATAGCAACACTCTTAATTAATCTATTACTATATAAAAAAGCATTTATTTGATAAAAAGAACTTCATACATATATACAGTACAATTTTTACAGGCAAAATTCTCATGATCTAGTGATCGGATCTGCATCATTTTAAAGTATATATGCAGTGATCACAAATCAAAATTTTGGGTTTCCCAAGTTCCTAGTGGTCGAGCAAATTTTGTTACTCATAGAATGCTATCTCTTAAACCATCCAGTGGCCAAATATGCCCGCTAGAATGTATTTTTTTTATATTTTTTACAATACCTTGAAATTTTATTAAGCATATGTCCCCCTATTTCTAAGCTAAAATAACACCTTGAGATTTTTAATTATTTTAGGTAAAATTTTTAATTTAATTAACTTTAATAGTATTAAAGATATTTACTTAAAAATTTGCCAATTCTAAAATTTTATTATAAAATTTTCAAAATATTTTTTATTAATTTTTAAATTTTTATATATTCCCGTCTATAAAAAAAATTTTTGCTATTATAAAAAGTTAAAATTTTATTTATAAAATTATAAAAATTTCAATAATTAAAGTTATTTTTTAAATCAAATTCTACAATTTGTATCAAAATTATATGGGACTTATGCTTGGAATTTTAAAAAGTTTGTTAATGAATAAAGATAAAATTTTGTATTTTTTTTAAAAAAAAATTGATTTTTAAAAGTTTTACTATATAGACAACTTTAAGTTTTTTTCTTATAATTTAAAAATAAGAATAAATGCATATCTCGCACCCTGCAATGTGCTTATATATCACACCCTAATTTGATTGGCTAAATTTGTAGATCATTATTTTTAAAAAAATAAACAAATTATTGTGAAAATTTTTAGGTTAGGGTAAGTATAGAAGGTTTACTGGAAAATTTTTAAATTTCTTTGCGCATATGCAAAATTTTGTGCTAAACAATTTTACTTAGTCGAAGTAAAAAGGTTATATTAATAAAATTTAAAGATATTCACAATTTTTCATTTTTTTAACTTGTTTTTTGATGATTTCTCTAAATTTTATTAAGACAATCTTTCCAGTTTGACTAAGTAAACTTGTTCAGCACTAAATTTTGCATATAGGCGCAAAAAATTTTAAGACTTTTCTAACAATTCATAGACTAATTCTTAATCTAAAGAATTTTATCAAAAATTGTTTTTTTTAAAAAAAATAATGATCTGCAAATTTAGCCAATCAAATTAGGGTACGATATACAAGCACATTACATGGGTGCGAAGCATATTACACTTCTAAAAATAAATATTACTATTTTATAATCCTTATTTTCAAATATTAATATATAGAATTTTTTTAAAATATTTTAAATTTTAATAAAAATAGATCAGAAACAACTATTTTAACATTTTAGCAGCCAAATATGCTTGCTAACTGCTGATAGTTTAAGGGATAACAAAGTATTAATTTGATTGAGTAATTATTATAATATTCAAGTAATTATTATACTATTTTTTAATGCCCTTATTAACATACAAAATTGTAAAACGTGAATTTTCCAAATTTACTTTGGTTGCTGGATTGCCAGGACCCCGAAATATGCACAGATAGGTCAGGTATGTGTTTGCTTATTTTTGAGGTTTTTTATACAAATCTTTTCTATTTGTAGTAATTTTTTTGCTTATTTTTAAAGTTTTTCCTGCAGATCTTTCTTTTCAGTAACCCTATAATTAACTTGACCTATTTATATATATTTCGGGGACCTGATTGCCTAATATTTACAAACTATTTTGGGCTAAAAAGTTTACAAATTTGAAAATGTTTTGTATAATGTCTCAAGTTCAAGAATAAGTGCAAGTGCAAGAACAAGTGCAAGAATATGATAAATGCTCTGCTATAGATAAAACATATCTAATATGATTAATAAAAAAATAGTGAAGATATTAGTGAATATCAAAAAAAATTACATTCAACCAAATATTTAGATGATTGATTTCTAGGATTTTTGGTCAGTATTTTTTGTCACACAGATTATCTATAATCAACTAATTATCTCAATGACTTGTAGTTTTATGTCGATTCACTAACCAATAAAATCATAGTTATGTTCAAAAAGTGATTAGTATGCTAAAACTAATATAGCAATATAAGGTTTTCTTTTTGCAACACTTATTTTAAAAATTGGCATTCATAAACTTTTTATAGTTAGCTTATACTAATTCAAACTAACCTACTATATATTGCAATTACTGATATAGCAAACAAATTTTGTAATAGAATTTTTTATAAAAACTCATTATAAAGATTAAAACATTCTAACAAACACTGTCTCAATCATGTACTGTAATACTGAAATAGAGTGTGAATTTGGTAGCAGAATTTATAATTTTAATACAAACCAACTCAAAACTATAAATACTATAGTTAATAGAATAGTATGTTCAGTAACAGAATTTTTTTGTGATGATTTAATGCAATCTAACTTAGTGAATTTACAGATTTTAACTAAAAATTTTAACATTTTATACAAAACTCCTGTAGCAGAGCTATGGATAGGTGTCAAAATATATAAGATAAGCAACAATGAAGTTTACAATTAGCTAATTTGTAAAAATTTATATATAGGGCTTGGACTAGTTTAATAATCTTTGTGTGCTTTGGTTGGTTTTTAATAAAAAATTGCTTTTTTTTCTCTTTTGAAGTAAGAAAAGCCTCTAATGAGTTATAACCAAAAGCAAAAGCCAGACCTGTAAATTTCAGGTCCTTAAAACCGCAATTTTTTAAGACCTGGAGGTTGGATTAAGCCAGCTTCATCAATTTCTACCCAACCCAATTTTTTATACATCTATGTTTATTATCTACACTACGATGAAAAGCAAAATCAAAATCATATGATTCTTTCTTATTTTACAAAAGCTCAAGAGTTCCAAGTAGAGCTTTGACACGGGTCGGATAACCCATATGGGTAACCTGACCCAGCGGGTCATGGGTCAAAAATTGCTCTGACCCAGGTCAAATGGGTCAGAATTCAAAATAGGCAAAAACGCTATATTGCGCAATTTAACTAATATAAATAATTTACTATATAGTAAAGCTCTGCTACGAATTGAAAATTGGCCTTAAAATTAGGCTTTGAACTGGGTGAGCTGACCTGTATGATCTGAAACTCAGTTTGTCTGTATTAAACGGGTATTTGTTTTATTAAAAAACATGCATATAATTATATACGTAGTGTTTTTTTTACATACGTACGTTGGCTTTTTTAATTTTTTTTATTTTATTTTTTAGTTTATACTAATAGAATCGAACGCTTACATATTGCGATAAGGCCATTTCGTTTGGAACATGATACACAGGTATTATTTCTATCTTTTCATGTTCAGATCATATATACATAAGTCCTGTCGCAACATAGAACATTTATTACTTTTTTTTCCCACACTAACATGTTAGCGAAAATACATTATAGATGTAATTATACATGTGGGTCCAAATTATTTTTTGCTTGCCATAATGCCGTAATTGCGAAAATATTTTAGGCAGCCTAAACCGAAAAATTTTTGGTGCGAAATTATTTTCAGCTATAATCAAGCATACCTGTTTGCTACCAAAGATAGTACAGTACCATAAAAGACCATATACAAGACCCCATATATCAGAACCACCCTCATTTTTTACTAATTTAAATTTTTTTTTTTTTACGAATTAATTTTTTTGTTGGAATATAAGAGACATGGGTCTTGTATATGACCTTTTACAGTAATTTCTTAATTTCTTTGCATATTAAAATTTTTGACAAGGTACAAAACTCGTTATTATTCTGAATAAATTAAAATTTATTGCGTATAGTTTAGATATGTATGTAATAATTAAAATAGTTCAATTGATATGAATTACTAATTATCAATGTATATTCGAATGTATTTATATCTATCGATCTTTTCAAATTAAATATTACATAGGATTCATAAAATTCAATTGCCTAGTACTGTAATTAAAATGAGCAAAAAACTTTATAATTGTTCGCATGACCTGTTGACCTGGGTCATGACCCGGATAAGTATCTGACCCGCCTGGAGCACTATTTTCCGACCTGGGTCAAAGCTCTAGTTCCAAGACAATTTTTAAAAAGAGGTAAAAAAAACTGAGTTCTAATTTTTTATGCTCATTGTTATCGATTAGTTTCAACTGTTCCACTTCCAAATTACTATAATTATTTACTTTTCATTCATTATCTTCTTTAAAACTTTCACAGATTACGTTCAAAATTACCAAAATTGGGCAAAAAGAAAAAATTACTGTTATTGTAGTAAATTTTCATTTTAGTATTAATTAGTTGATTAAAGTGGTAAAAAGAAATAATAAGAGAGGGAGAGAAAAAACCAGACTTTAGTTAGTCCAGAAAAGCAGCCTGGAGGAATTATGCCATGCTGACTATACTTGTTGATTAAGAGACATCAAAAAAAAAAACCTCTAAAAAGTTTTTAACTACTGTTTGCTAGAAGAGAAAATAGAAGTAAAATTTTTCTTGACTCGAAAGATAGCATGAAAATTTGCTACTGATTACTATTTACTTACACAAAAAGCCAATTCATAAATTTTTTTTATCTTCGATTTGCAATTTTTTCAAAATCAGTAATTTTTTGAGTTAGTTCAAAGAAACATGGTCAATATCTGATAAATCTTTTTAGCCTAAAAATACAAGAGTTAATAGTTACAAAGAGGTAGAAAACAAAGTAAAGTGACTGCAAATGAAAACTTTTCGCAAGATATTTGGCTAAATACTGCTTGAACGGTTTTTTTTTACAAAATCTGATTAAGAATCAATATGTAGTATCTTTATTTAAATATATTATCAATAATAAAAATAAAAATTAGATAAAAATTTTTATCATGTGGTATAATGCGCATTTTATATATCATGCACATTAATGTACATTAACGCTTATTTTATTATAAAATGTGCATTTTCCCATTTCTAGGTATACCACTGTATCATTGCCAAAATCATTGTATTACCTATTATTAACCTGGGTTCAACCAGAGTTGGGTTGGGTTGGATCAGACCCGGGTCAGGTTTGATATAAGGCGAGCAGACCCGGGTCAGATTTGGTATAAGGCAGATCAAACTCAAGTTGGGTTTTGACCAAAGTGGGTCTGACCTGGGTTAGGCCCAAACCTAACCCAACCTGACCCATTAAGGCCCTAGTTCTAACCACTGTTAGATACTTTTTGATAAGCTCTACAACTTTCAATTAGTTAACAAGTATTAACTTAGTAAGAAAAAAGTTTTAAATGGAAGTATGCCACATTTTGTTAATGATCACTTTCTAGTTAACAGGCAGATTATCAATTAAGTAACTTGTTTAAAATATAAAAATATATTTATATTATTCAAACTCAAACTAGTGCAAACTTCAAATCAAACTCAAATCAAACTTAGTATAGTATTTGGATTTGATTTGAATTTGATTATTTTTTATTTGAATTTGGGTTTGATCTCAAACTTTATAAAATTTATAGTTTGAGTTTGGTTTGATTTGGGTTTGATCAAACTCAAATCAAACCTGGATCAAACTTCAGAACCCTATTTGGAACTTATGATATTAAAATCCCAAATAGGTTTTAACTATTTGGAATTTGGAATTTTATTTTGGGCAAGTATAACTATATATATCACTAACTCCAAACTTTAACAAGACACTAACTCTAATTCAAATACTGTAACTGAGATTTTTATTGGTTATCATATAATCTTAATTTTTTTAACATAGCTATAGTACTCTATATTATATACAAGATCCTTTTAAATACTAAATTCACTACCTATGTACAAATCACAAAATCTTAATAATCAAATGTAGTTATTCAAATCAAACTTATTACTTATGGCTCAATTACACTTTATTTATAGAACAGTTTTTTATATAGATAGTATACAACTTTAACTCTAAAAATAAAAAAGGCTATACTTGACTTACTATAACTTTGGCATCTTTTGTTTCATGTACTAACAAAAGTTTGCTTTAGGTAATTTTACTATCTAGTTAATTTTTTAACCCTAATCAAAATGCCCAAACGTTAATATATATAAACTTCAAAGAATTCTATTTGATAAGATATTCATATAGTAGTTGACTGTTTAATTTATGAAAATTAATAAACCCAGATTAGTTAATTAAGCAAAACAAAAAACATTCTATAGTGCACCAAGTCACTTCACATTGAATGCACCAAATTTGGGTATATATAAATGCTTTTTAGCCAATTAGAATGCGTTATATACTAATTCTGATTGATAAAAAAAATATAAAAAAATTTTTTTAATTTTTTTATATTAAACGCCAAAATTTTGAAAGCATAATAGCATTAAAACACATACTGTATAACTTTATAAACTTATTTAAATATTCTAACTGATATTTTGGATAGTACTAATGAAAAACAATAGTTCTATCGGTTACATTTTTAAAAAATATTTAAAACTTAAGATTATATAGATTTATTAAAATACAGTCGCCTCTCTCTAATCTGAACCTCTCTAAACCGAACACTATTAAACTCTCTTTAAACTGAACAAAATCTTCTAGAACATTTGTAAATTTTATTATAAAGTTCGGATAAGCTATATATAACTTTTTGAAACTGAACTTTTTCAAATTTTTACACAGTAAAAAAAAGCAGTCCCACAGTTTAGATTAGAGAAAGTTGACTGTATATGTGATTTTTAATAAAAAGTGACTTGGCACACCATATAAACTTAAAAATTACAGAAATAGAGAAGTTACTTAACTTTTGCCTAATTGTGGTCTTACTCTAAATAAATATTAAATTATTTAAATGGTCTTTGTACAACCTCTATAAGATGAAATAATATAGTAATTGCAGTATCAATTTGATAATATAGTTTGATTGTGACAAATTCTGCATAAATATATATATAGTCAATTCTCTCTAATCCGAACTGCTGGAACTGCTTTTTTTTACTATATAAAAATTTAAAAAAGTTCTGTTTTCAAAAAAGCTATATATGGCTTATCTGAACTTTATAATAAAATTTACAAATGTTCTAGGAGATTTTGTTCAGTTTAGAAAAAGTTTAATAGTGTTCAGTTTAGAGGGGTTCAAATTAGAGAGAGGTGCCTGTATATACATATTCTTGGGATTAACTTCAACAACTTTCTTATTGGTTATTACCGCCTTTCAAGAAAGTATATATGTATATACATACTATATATGTACAAACTATGTTTAGTACATAAGTTTAAAATTGTACAATATAGATAACAAATAATTATTTAAGAAAATAGCCTTTAAAGATTTTTAAAATAAAATATTCATTAACTATGCAGTGTGCTTTTATATAGAGGATACAGTCAAACTTCCATAAATTTAATGTATCTACAATGTGCATTTAGGGAGGTATTGCATTTAGAGAGAACCAATTAAATTGCAACTTTAAAAATTAGATTATCAAGTATGTATTACTTTAACTAAAAACTGTATTCCTATCTTAAATACTAAAATGTGATTAGCTATATGCATTTAGGGAGGTAGCATGATATAGAAAATTATTTGGAAGAACATAAATTTACAGAATATAGAACTTGTTTACAGAATATAGAATGTATTTAGCACTAATAATTTCTTACAGACAAGACAAAAATATGCATTTAGGGAAGTATTGCATTTATAGAGGTTGCATTTATGGAGGTCCAACTGTATCATTATTGTTAGAGTTCTTCAAAGCTGAATTGAATCAAATATCAGACTTATTTGAATTTGATCAAATCAAATAAACCTTTGATTTGAATTTGATTTGATCAAATCAAATCAAACAAATTTATTTGTAATTTTTAAAAAAATTTAAAATTTGGGTTGTTTTTTAAAATTTTCAATTTATGCAAAATTTTACTAAGTTAATCAATTTTTGTATTAAATAAAAAATGTTCTTCTAATCAAAATAGCTCTAGTTTTATAGAACAACAAAGGCAGTGTAGTGGCAGTGTCTTAATAAATTTTGTGTAAATAACTATCAAATCTATAGGTTTAATAAAAATTTTTATATATTTGTCAAATTAAATTGAATATTTTGTCAATTTGAATTTGATTTGATTTGAAAATTCTGTATTTGAATTTGATTTGAAATCAAATATTTGATCGAACCAAATTGGATCAAATTGAATTGTGGAACCCTAGTTATTGTGTAAACTTAATATATAGATAATTGGATAAAATAATATGCCAATACTAAGCAAGTAAAAAAGATACAAAGTATTTGTTAGAATGAAGTTTAAATAGTTAAATAACAAAGTAATTGGATTCTATATTAACCAATAGAAGCGTTAGTAAAATATTATAGAAAGGCTTGTTTTTATAAGCAAATATGAAAAGTACTTGAAGTTTTAACAAAATTATTAGAAATTGAATTATATAATATATTGTGTTATATTGAAAAAATATGAAGAACCATATATAAAGTTTAAAAATTATTAACAGATAAGAACAATCTTAGTGTTTGAGTTGTAAGTATAAAATGGGGTCTTTGCCTTGAAAATAACCTTATGGGACTATGTAGATCTTATGGATAAAAATTAAAAGTTTCTAGCCACCCAGTAATCCAATTCAAATAAACCTTTTTTTATTATGTAAAACTCACTAAGCTCTACAAAATAAAAAAAGTTTATTTGAATTGGATTACTGGATGGCTAGAAATTTTAATTTTATTCATAAGATCTACATAGTCCCATAAGGTCATTTTCAAGGCAAAGACCCCAAATATAAACTTTTTTTTAATTTTAGGGGTGTTGCTCCTGCCTCAATCTTTATTAATACTTCAGTAAATTAACATATAGTAATGCTGTAAATAATACATATTATATACAAGTATTGAGACTAGGACTTCAGGCTATAAACTTTTTATTCATAGCTAAAACCCACCAGAGGATTCTATATTCCCATTTATATAGTTGACCTGGATTTGTATATCCTTTTTCAACCAACAATTAACATCCACATGTCCGCCACTTTATCCACATTTCCTAATTCATTACTTTCAATTTGGTGTATGCCAGGTGGGCACTTTATGCTTCCAAATTGGTGTACCTGAAATTTGGTATACCAGAAAATTCCTTACTAGCATACTTCTCTGGGTTTGTATTTCAAGCCATGCAGCTGCCTCTACCTCATTGGGTAAGTATCTCAAGCCTGCATGCTGCTGCAACTAGCCGGTTTCCTGCAACTTGAGGACCCCAGGATTTAATGTTCCAAATTTGGAAATGTGCAAACAACTGTACTTCCACTATGGTGGTGAGGTTCCTGAGCATGTTTCACAAATGCTTCCAATGCCGAATATTGTTGGATAGCATCATGAGGCTAGGGAGAACCTGGTTTACCACTACATGCACTTATACCAACATATACCTGTATTCAGTATTGGTGGTCCCAAATCCTCTTAGTGTCCAAAGACTCCCATATGAGTACAAATATGAACATTCTTTAAAAATTAATGTTCAATATATTTAATATATAATGAACACTAAAAAGTTTTTGAGAACAATAAAATTTTAAATTATGATCTTTTGAGAATAAAACTTTAGATTTGAATTTTAAACACTGCTTATGTGTTTAGTAATTTGAACGTGATCATGTATAGAGGTTTTGATGTGATTTTGCTTTTATGACAAAGGCTTATGGCTAAATGTATATAAAGATGCAGATATTTATATATTGTTTATTAATAAAACTACAACTACTTTTACTAAAGCTAGGAAACATAAGAACCATTGCAGTAATCACGTGAGCAAGATCATTAAATCACTTAATGATTACAAACGATTGTACATGTGTATAAAGACATGAGTATTGATTTTGTTAATTAGCGTATGAAGACACTAATAGTTTATTTAATAAATGTGAGTTGTACATGTCAGACAATATATAAAAATAAAGATCATATATATCAGTTATAATGCATCGATTCTATTGGTTAGTTATGCTGGATCTAATATAACTGATATATATAATCGATCCAATTAATGAATAAAATAGAAAGTATAAAAAATATAACTTCTAATATTATTAGATCTATTAGAACTATTAGATTCTTTAGAATCTTTAGATTCGTGCTATGCTAACGTAGTCAGTGTATGATGGTCATTAATCCTATAACCGTATCGGGTCTAACATCACTAATAACTCAGAATTTTGTCTATGAAATCGTCTTCTGCGCTTTAGCAAAAAAATTCCTTGCAAAATTTTGGTATTAGCAACGCTCTACTCAACCCCTAACTATCGATTTATTACTTTAATTCTTTCACTTAATTTGACTGTTTTAATTGGTTTGATTTTCACGTTAAGGGAGAGCTAATAACGTCTACCGACGCTTTTTGAATTGCTTTTTTCCTTAGTATAGATCGTCGGTTGTCACATGTAAGAACTTGTGAAATACAATCAGCCAATCAGATTCTTTAAGGCGAACGACTAATCAATTCTAAATTTTAATGATTCTTGGGTGTTTAAGGATAAAAAAGAGGCATCCCCCGATTGTTAGCACAACGTGTACTAATACAAATCCAAAAAGGATTTCCTTTATTTATTTATTTATTTTTATGGACCAAACTTAAAATTGAAAAGGTGATTTATTGATTTGTGTTAGACAGCGCTTTCCAGGGGTCTGTAATTCCTATTTTATCAAATACCAGACTTAGTGTGATACTCCACCCGTCAAATGACAGCTATCACAAAAATTTAAAATAGTAAATGTCTTATACAATACGAGACAAAATAACAAATTTAAGATATTGTAATTTTTAACTGTGGGAATTATTCGAAAAAACGTTGCTATATAACTCATTAATTTTGCCATTACGCAATATAATTTTTACTTAAAAAATTACAAAAGCCTATAAGCTTTATACGGTAATTACTTACAAAGGCAACTTTAAAATTAAACTTTTAATATTCTATGTTTTTGACTATTTAGTAAATTATTATATATAGAAATTTCCACAATTGTCTTAATGCGTCATATTTTTTATTATAGATGAAACTGAAACTTGGTAATACAAATTTTTATTGGCTATCGGTTTATTATGATGATTATAATTTCAAAAGAGAAATTACTATAAAAAGTAAAATTCGCCCTGCTGTATAACAATAGACCCACGTCATTTTTGTTCCACTTTTTTGGGGGACGAGCCGCACCGTTTTGCAGGTGGAGGATGTCTACGCACTTCGACATTACTATAAAATACAAATCATATATTTTAAAATGCAGTGTTAGAATTAGATTTAGGATTATTTGAATTTAACTATTGTAATTTTAGCCCAAATTGCAAATATTTCTTCCGGGATTGTTCTAAATCTAAATAATGACAATTACAATCCGGAGTACGACATATATAATAGATAATAAGATCAGATCAATATTACGCAACTCCATGTTATGGAAAGTCGTCATTATTTATTGAGGATATATAATTTTCTGCGATTTTATTAGATTACTTTAAGTGAATTCGGCAAAAAGCTAAGATATACGAGTATTTTATACAAGGCAATCACAAAATTTTTTCCAATTAAAATGCATCAGAGCTTGGCTAGCATTAATCAATATCAATCAAATATGTACATAGCTACGACACTTTTGAGTGAGCTTGAGCAAGTTTTGCTAATTCCGACGCGGCAGACTACTATTCCGACGCGAATTTTGTAGAACCATCTACGTAAATGGAAATTGCCCAAACATCACTTTTGTACTAGTTAAGTCACATGCTCAAATGAGATACGAAGGTAGGTATGTATATACTACTTATTTAGGAAATTGTGCTTAAATAGACATTGCGAGAAATAGAAATGCCAGTTTAATAAATAACGACACAATAGTTAGATATCGAAATTAATAAAGTGCAAAAATAAATAAACAAATTCTCGATGCATAACCGTCTACTAATTTGGTATTTACCTAAATAGGAGAGGGTGATATTAATCTATAATAAATACACTGCGTAGGTTAAAGATTTCTTCATTCCCCGCTTTGCTTCAAAATGGGAACAAAGAGAAAATTTAATAACGAAACACCAGAATCAGTAGCTGAGCATATTTTAAAACAACAGAAACATGAGAATAAAAGACTCAAACCAGAGAACAACAAGTCTGAAACGAAGGTTTTAGAATTACATAAGACACTCAGTTTTGAATTAATTTCATGGCCAAATGTGCTCCAACGAGAGCCTATATCTGGCCCTCCACGACGATATACAACGTCTGATATTCCAAACTCAAGCCAAAATAATACCCTCGCCCCAAGAAGACCTCCTCGTTCTAAAACTCTTCCCAGTAATACAAAAGTAGAACAGCGAAATAAATTTTTATCTCAACTTGTTGACGAGCCTAAGGAAGACGCGTCTATACTGCAGAGCGGCATTAATACGACATTATGTACGAATTGTGATGCCAATCTTATTGTATTAGATGCCATACCAATTCAAAGTAGCCTACCTAATATATTTAATTTGTGACGTTCGCATCTAAATTGTTGTTATTAACTTGTATAATGTACGTTCCTATATATAGCTGAAAATCCTATTTTAATTAATGCTACGAATCTATGCAATTCAAATAACGTTTCTGATTCTCACCCTGATGCAAGCGCCCTCTCCACATCATCTGGTATGTACTGTACACTATTTATTGTGTTCTCTTTTGACATACAGTATTACTAATGCTTTAATATGTATAATATCATTAATAGTTGACACAAATGATACCTCAGTTTGGATCTACTACTATGATATTCATGATAACAAACACTATGGTATCGATTACAATGGTCAGCTAGTCGATATATCATATGAATCATATATGCTACAAGTATCATAACAACAATCAGATTATTTCAAGTGGTAAGTAACAGTAATAATAACAATTCCATCTGTGTTAGTTGCTTATGTAACTGACAATGTATTTTTTATATGCAATAACGTAGGATGTCTAATGCTAGCATCTGAATGTAATCCCAAATAATACATTTTTTAATGGCATCTGTCTTTGTTGACAAATGAAGAACGATTTGGAGGCCTTAAAAAACTTGATTTTTATTATTAACGAAAGGAATACAGTTAACTGTATTGTGTTAAATATTAAAAAATTAAATCAATTTATTTTCATAGACATATTTGTTTCTTTTTTTTTTTATTGTTTGAAATTTTTGGTTTTTTTTGGGCTTTTCTGTAAATTTTGTTTCCAAATCGTCAAAATAAAATAAATATAATAAAATTAGTTTTTATAATTTTTGGCACGGACATCGTAGTCCGGTTAATTTAAATGTTCTTATTTGACAATGCCACAATGCTCTTTATGTCTTTTTGATTTCATTCTTACGAGAAATGTAAACCAATAGTCTTACACTTGTGGAGTTAACGTTCCGCTGTGGTTACACAAGATCATATAATTTTCCAGAAAAATCTAGAATGGAATTCGCAATTCACAATAGTGATTCTTAAAGGCTAGCTGCAATAACGCAATTTAAAAGAATGTATTTGCTCAAAATTATTTAGAAGCAGAAAGTTACCACAAACTATCGTGAGTTTCGTTGATACGTCGTGGCATTTGAGTAGTCAAACATTGTCGGTAAAGCTTTCCTTTCCGTAAATTCCAAGCAAAATATAGATTACTAAAATGGAATAAATCATCATACAATTTTCTAAAATGCACAAAAAAAGGGGGTTTACGGAAGTAAGTGGTTTACACAATTATGTGCGATTGGCCAACATAGTAATACAGTACTACGCTACACCAGGTCTTTTACAAAAGCCAAGATAATACTCCTGGGTGCTGTGTAAAGATGGGGATACTATGCAAGGGGTATACTGAAGAGAGTATTAAGAATGTGGGTTAATCGAATAACAAGATCATGTACGTACGTACGTACGTAAGTCTAATTGTAGGTAGTATGATAGGAATTTTACAGGAGGGTCACCAAAATTCCGGGTCGTATGCGTCGGATCTAGGTCGGCGATTAGTCCTAGTTGTTAGCATGTTCTATAGCAAAATTATCAACTGGGCATTTTTTACTTAATGAATGGATATGATTTCATTAGTAAAATTTTTTATGCAAAATTGATCAATTCCAATCCAGCCGACCATGATTCCGATGCACTCTGACGTATCCCGACCCGGAATTTTGGCGACCCCCCTGTATGAGTTGTTACCCTTGCATATCGTACCCCTGCCGTAGATCATAACTGTGTCACGGGACTACTGTGCCTCATGTCCCGAATGTACCTAATGTGCCGGATATGCCTCATGCGACCGATGAACCGAATGTGGCATAATAGGCTGATGTGATCGAAATAGCATAAATGATGGATCAGCCCTTTATAGCACAAGAGCCATATACCAGGAGCGGAGTATGAAATACGAAGTACATGGTTTACGGGCAAGTTAGTTGATGTCCGCAATTCTGGGCATCTGATTGGATAAAAAATCCTTGTGATTTTTTGTAACACCCCATGCAATACTAAAAAGGGTTGCCGAAAGAAATTGAAGGTCTAATTGGTAAAAAAGAATTCTTAATCGTAATATTGATATCGTAATGAGGTGTATACTATGAACGTTGTACAAAGTACGAGGTGTATGGTTTGAATGGTGTGTACAAATCTGTGGATCTGGTTGGATGGTTGGAGCTTGTGACTTTAGATTTCTGTATTATTTCTATTGTAGTTTCTTTGACCGGTCGTTGATTAAACGCAAAAAGTAAATAATACAACAAAATAATCTCTGTTAGTATTATTAATAGTTCTCTTGTGTGCTGTACGGTAGTGTGATTCTCTGTATCTGATTGAAAAAAATATTGCATGAGACCGGCACTTTTGAGAGGTGCTTGGGATTGATGTCCAAAGAAACCTGTAGGTTGATCTATTCTGGACCTGGCCGAACGTACTATGTCTTTGATCGGTTCTTTTCAGCTATATGGTGTAATATGAATAACAAACTACTTATTAGGCCCTTGAGTCCGGTGTTACTGTCATAATGTTTCTGCGCCTTGTTATCACATTGTTAGCTTATTCTACTCCTGCCTTATGATGATCATTTTTCCTTATGTTATCATTAAATTGATTATACCTCCGATCTTATTACTAACTGTAGTTATCCGTTTTTTTTATTTGTTCTTCTGCGGATATAAACCTGGAATGTGCGTAGAGTATGCCGTTAACAGGGGGTTTCTGTTTGGATGATTATTCGTTGATTTTGTATACCATGCGTGCTGATGTTTTGTGCTTTTGAATTTGCGGTAGGGCGCCTTGATATCACATTGTTAGCTTATTCTACCCCTGCCTTATGATGATCATTTTTTCTTATGTTATCGTTAAATTGATTATACCTCCGATCTTATTACTAACTGTAGTTATCCGTTTTTTTTATTTGTTCTTCTGTGGATATAAACCTGGAATGTGCGTAGAGTATGCCGTTAACAGGGGGTTTCTGATTGGATGATTATTCGTTGATTTTGTATACCATGCGTGCTGATGTTTTGTGCTTTTGAATTTGTGGTAGGGATCGTTATTTAAAAAATTTTTAATGTGACCGTATGTGTTTACAATGTTGTTTTTCTTTATATGGTTACAGGCAAATTAGGTGATGTCGCAGTTTTGGGCATCTGATTGGATGGTGGTTCCTTGTGATTTTGTATGCCGTGTGTGCTGACGTTCCGTGCATTTATGTTATTGTTTATCGCGGTAGGGGTTAATTTGGTGATTGTTCCGTGCTATGGTTTTAATATGTATTGTAAACGGAATACACAAGAATTTTTTTATGTTATCTGAAAACTGACTCGGGATACTAATTTTGGCTAATAAATTTTTTATATAAAAAGGTCGAAATTCTGTTCCGAGTGATAATCATCATTGTTATCCTGAATTATAGAAAAATACCTTCAACACAGTACCTGGCGTCGTGATATACTGACTTTCCGTTCCTGGTTTCGCGCAATGCGTTGCGCAGCTACTTATGTATTTAGTAGTAGATAGTTTCTTATATATATGGGCGATATTCGCTCCACTTTGTAGGCATGTTTGCCATGATATCTTATTAGTATAAATAAAGGACACTACAAATCGATTCTATTAAACATATCACACTCTTTCGAATTGCCAAATCACTATAAACATAAACTCTCTCGCTTGTATAAATACTAACAACTACGGTAAACCACTGCACAATTCGTGTCTCTGTGCTCACGTGACTCCCTGTCGATAGTTGCTCCGTTAGCCTCGATTTCCGAAGGTTAACAATTGGTGGTGACTGTGAGATTCGTAACGAGAATCGACGTTGGATTTGTAAGAAGAACTCTGTGTGAGTTAAAAGATTGCTCTGTGTGAGCTATAAGGTATAACTCTGTGTGAGTTTAAATATTGCTCTGTGTGAGCTACGATTCTGTGTGAATCGCTCGAATTATTGAAGCAAAGATAGAAGAACCCTGTAATGAAAAAAAGACACCGAGATCAAAGATCGTGGATTAAATTTACTTCACCCCTATAGTACGCTCTCAAAACCTATGGCAACAATGTTCCCAATGTGGAAGAAAAACACACTCTGTTGTGGAGTGTCCAAAGGTGAAATATCTGGATGAAAGGTGTACCAAACTCGCTAAATCACTTACCGTGGAACAACTTGTAGAGCTACAGAAATAATGGATGAGAACTTTTGTGTTCCTCTCAATGACGAACAGATTCCCACGGTCCTGGTGTTCTTGATGAAAACAATGGTAGATATAATTACAAGAGATGTAGAATTTGAAGACCTAATGCAAAGAGAAGAATATAGTTCAATCGATGATGAACGGTCTGCTGGATACAACTACAGAGGCGAAGTCAGGAAGGTTAGATGTGGGACGTTTGAATGTTATCAAAAACTGGTCAGGATGGAATATGCTAAAGAAGCGGACGATACCTGTAACGCCGACTGCTATAATGAAGTTATTAGTGGATCAAGAAAGAACAAAAAAGGAAGCCTTAGGACAAGAAGGAAAAGTAATAAAGACCTATATGAAAGTAAGAAGAGGAAGAAATTAGAAATAGAAAAATGATCCAGCCAGATTACTACAAGAATTACTTATCTTTTGTGACGCCCTGTCCAAAAAAATAACTAGAGAGAAAGGTAAAACAGTTAAATTGAAGAAACTTGCTGAAACGGATGACACTAATTACGGGATTTGTGGTAATCGACGAAATGGAAGAAGGGTTGAAATGATGAAATTGGTGATGGCAAAGAGGGGGAGAAGGTCTACTTCAAATAGTTAGAAGGGTTTAAATACAATGATAAAGGTGAAGGAATGGAAAAAAGCAGATATAAGACCAACTTTGACAGCTCTGAAAGCCCTGAATTCAACAATAGAAAAACCTGGGATCTGAACCAAGGAAGAAAGGAAGCAAGAAAGGGCACTTATTTGGCATCCGAATATGGGATGACACAGGGAAGAAAGAATAGAAGCATGGAATGTACCTGTAAAACCTGAAGAAATAGTAGATGGCAAGGCCCTGGAATTTCTTGTAGGAAGAAGAGAAGAGGATTTCTGTTCGATATCCCGCCAGAACTACCCCCTAAGGACCCAAGAAAAAGAAGCCGTGTACCTTGATGTCCTTAACATCTACTACGGCCTCAATGAACATCGGGAAAATAAAAACATTAATAATCTGCAGTAATATTCAAATTTATCAAATAAGTGCAGAATTTTGTTTAAAAAATTGCAAAGATCTTCAAAATCTGGATTTTTGCAGTTCTTCGCAGATTTTTTGCCATAAAATCTATGCAAATTTTTAAAAAGTATAATCTTCGCAGGCACCGTCTATTATAATCTGCAATAATCTATACCTGCCGATAAAAACACGAGAAAAACAATAAACAAAACAAAGCGATAAATAAATAAACACATTTTTTTATTCTTTTTTTTTATTAATTTTATCATTTTTTTTTATTTTAATATATATTACATTTTTTATTCCCGTATTTTACTTTTTTTTAATTTTTTAATTTTTTTATTTTTTTTTTTTAATTTATTTTTTTTTATTTTTTATTTTTTTTATTATTTTTTTATTTTTAATTATCGTTTTTTTAGTTGTTTTTTAATTTTTTTTATTGTTTTTTTTTACATTTTTTTTAACGGTTTTTTTTATTTTTATTATTTTTTTTATTTAAATTTTTATTTATTTTTTT
>QKWP01000270.1:241764-295709 GCA_003550325.1 Gigaspora rosea
ACCCTGATTTGAATTTGATTTGATTCAAATATTTGAATTTGAATTTGATTTGAATTTGAATTTTTAATAGTAATTTTCAAATCAAATCAAATATTTGTTAAATCAAATCAAATTTGGCCATATTTGAATTTGATCAAATCAAATATAGTCAAATTTGAATTTGAATTTGATCAAATATTTGATTCAAATATTTGAAGATCAAATCAAATTGCGGAACCCTAATATATGGGTGATATTCGCTCTACTTTGTAGGCATGTTTGCCATGATTTCTTAATATATTAATAATTAATAAAGGACACTACAAATCAATTCTATAAAACATATCACACTTTTTCGAATTGCCAAATCACTATAAACATAAACCCTCTCGCTTGTATAAATACTAACAACTATAGTAAACCACGCACAGTTCGTGTCTCTGTGCTCACGTGACTCCTGTCGATAGTTGCTCCATTAGCCTCAATTTCTGAGAGGTATTCGAAGGTTAACAGAGTTAAAAAATTTTTCTTTTTTGTAACCTGAGCCAATCCGACGATTCGTATTCAGACCTCTGATCAAAACTGCAAAGCATTAATATTAGCTTAGTACTGGCAACTAATATTATAGCAAAATTACAATCCAAGCAATTTTATTTAATAAAAAAAAATCGGGGTGCCTAAGGCGCCACTGATTTTTTCAATTAATCAATGCAGCTGAGTTTGTGTGCATTTGATTTACTATGATTTCTACCATAAGCTATTGTAAAAATTCTCTTACGAAACTTGCTCACTATTCCAGTGTTTGGTTAAGGTTGAATTAGCAGTTATTGGAATTATCACGAATTCTATCATGAGTTACAGTAAACAATTCTGTTACAAAACTTACTTATTATCTTAGTATGTTGCTATGGTTGATCCAGTTTGCAATTAATTACCGTTGATTTATCATGAGCTACTGCAAATCGTTTTGTTAAAGAACTTATTATTGCTCTTTTCAATTTAGTTGGATTTGATTAGTTTGCGATTTTTTGAGAGCTCAGTGAGTCCTATGATTACAATACATATAATGTTCCATTTTTCAGAACCCTTTACTATACTAAATATAAACACACCAAAAAGTAATAAAGAATTCTGAAAATATAACAAATTTAGGTAATTGCTTATATTGTAATTGTAGAATCCACAAAGCTTGTAAAAAAATCATATAGTAATTAAATTAAACTAAATTGAAAAGAGCAACAACATTTAACAGTTACATGGTTTGTTATACTTTTATGGACCAGTTTTTTGCTATATATAAATTTATAAAAAAAAACATATAAAGTTACTATAAACTTTGAAGCTTTATTTCTTTTTTGCAAATTTTTGGAAATATAAAACAAGAAGAGAAGAAAAAAACTGAGCTTAAAAAGCAGATTAAAATTTTTACCAATTTTATACAAAACAAAAATATAACTTTGCCAAAAAACAAATACTTGTAGATTTTAAAATGATAAATGTATGTAAAAACATTTCTAGGCAACTTTATTTAGGAGACAAAAGTTAGATTATGTTAGAAAAATAGGTTATCTATGTGCTAAAGTTAAAATTTTTAGGTTTTCAATATAACCTTTTTTTTATTAAAATAACCTACTTTGGGCTCTTAAGCAAGGTTGATCAGCATGTAATTTTACTTATATATAAGATCAAAATGCACCTTTTCACACCTTTTACTAAGAGAAAAAAGAGTTAAAGTTATAAAAGAATTTTTTAAAAAAGTTTTTTACAAAAAATTGTTTTTAACTTTAACACTAGAGATGCATCAGTCCAGTCTGGTCTGGTCCAGTCCCTAAGAGGACTGTTAACATAGTATTTACAGTCCCAGTTCAGTCCAGTTCTTTGGTCCCATAATATCTTAAATAATTACATTAATCTTAATGCATAAGATTTTATTGGCCCCAAAATAATGTAATTATTTACTGTTAGATGTAAACAAACATTATATGATCTATATTATATCTGATCAAGAAATTTGATTAAATGATACAAATATTATATTATATTTACAAGGACCTCTATAAAAAATTTTTGACAGAGAGATTCCAATTATGTTCTGGATAGACTGAACCTATCCTGATTATATTCCAAACTGAAATTTGCATAATATAAATAAAAATTTCAATGCTGATTTTACTCCAGAAATGTCCCTAAAATATTTTAAAATAATTTTACCCAGTAATGATTAAATTTATAGAAAATAAAATTTTGAAAATTTTCAGAAAATTTCCTGGTTTAAAAAGTATTTATCATATATTTTTTACAGAAAACTGTTAAAAATGCATTCAATTTTGCCCGGATTACCACCCTATTCCAACCAGAAAATTTAGCTATAAATCGAATTATATTATTTACTGTTTAATTAAGAAGATTTTACTTTATTATATAATATATCACAAAATGAAGCTTTAAATATTTTAAGTCTCATCTAAATATAACACAATTTTCTCTATCTATTATAATATACTTATTCACTTTGATTTTAAGAAATCTCACACAATGGTCAATAGTGGCTACATTAATAATTCCAGTTTCACTAAGTTTCGAAAATATAATCTATTATTTCTATAAACTTCTGGACTTCTTACTCATTGCACATATGCAAGTATGGATATTCCACTTCATGTTCATGTGTAAAATAAAATAAAACTTGGCCATAAAATACATGTTCTTCAAGTTCGATAGGTGCCTTTGGATGATGCGCATTTTTATCGACTAGAATCTTTTCTATATAAATTTTGTATTTAGTACACTGATATATGATATTTGATATAATTATAACAAATTTACATACTGCAATTGAATAATTATTTCGTGAAATATCTCCTTTATGATTAGCAAGTTGTGAACTAATTACTACTCCATATTTAGTTTGCAATTTGCCATATTTCTGAAGTTTATTATTTGTTATCTGGATTTTTTATTTATATTAGTCTTAATTTTAAAAAGAAAAAATACTATATATTTTAATAAATATTACCTTAATTTGGTTAAAAACTAAATCAAATGCAGTTGCATAGTACTGCTTGATTTTTTGAAGTTCAGTCTTTGTCATTAATGCTCTTTAAACAGTAAATATAACTTTTCATCATATGTTGGGAGGTTAAAAACACACTTTGATGACCAAGCCCAAGGTTTTTCTAAAAAAATCTCAAGAATTTTTTGATTATACTTAGCAGAATATTGCAGATGCGCAAATTGTGTCCATAGTGTTACTTGATTTATTAAGTTCATATATGGATTCTGCTAAGAGTGAACAAGAAGTATTAGCATTCTACATAGTCGTTCCATTAGAAATTGCCATGTTGCCCAAGGTGGGCCAGTCTCAAATATTGAGTCTGCAATATATAGGAGGTAGAGGAAGCTAATAAGCATTGCTTGAAGATGTTAAGGCTCTCTTTGGTAAAATTCTCTATATTTTATAATTGTGCATCAAAATTCATTAATAAACAATTTAAAAAAATTAATTAAAATATAGCTTAAAAATACTAATCAATTTGAAGTGGTCTAAATCATAAATATGAAGAATTTCTAAATTAAAATAAAACTAGATTGTATGCTTTAGAAATATGAAATAGTTTTTTTTGAATGTAAATTGAGGAAAGTTTATATCTTATACTTATATAAAATTTAACCTCTTATTGTATTAAGGTCAATTACAAAAGGTTTTATCATGCTTTCAAATTACTATCATCGGGAAAATAAATAAGGCGTAGATCTGCACAAATCTGCGACCCTGGAAAATTTTAACAAATTTTGCAATAACATGTGATCCAGTGGTCCAAATTTAACAATTTTGATACCATTCGAATTGTATCAAAATTGTTGAATTCCAATCACTAGACCAAAAGAAAATCACATTTATATGAATTTTATAAACATTGAACAATCTTGCCAACCAGTGGTCCAAATTTAATGATTTTGGTACTATTCGATTCCTCTTGATGAGATGGTTCAAATGGTATCAAAAACGTCAAAATTGGATTACTGGTTAACAAGTTATTCGTAAAATGATTTGTGGCGCAGTTTGCAGAAATTTAAAAAAATTTAAATTTCTGCGCAGAACTGCGCCGCAAATCATTTTTTACGAATAACTTGTTAATTAGTGATCCAATTTTGATGTTTTTAGTACCATTCAAACTGTTGTTACGCTTAATTTGTAACCTTAGTGTAAATCAGGTCTAGACTTTTTAGAAACTGTTAAGTCTGAATCTATAGGTTTCCTAATGTGGTTGTCAATACTATGTATTAATTACTATATATAGTCATTTATCCAATTATATTATAATTACCTTAACCTCGACGGGTTAATGTTCAGGTGGCGATCATGTTGTTGGAGGACAATATCATTGAGAAAGATCATACGATGTTTCTTTAGTGATACCTATGCATATATATAAATACTAGTTCTCAACCGATGTTAGAGTAAAAGAGATATGCCCTTTGAACCCTTCTCCTAATAAAGAGATTTCTCACAAATTGTTTCTCACTAGTAAATTGCTTGTCTTAATGTGCATTTACCATGAATATATGATAATTATCAGAATCTTGAGTTTCATCTCGATAACAGTATCGCTTGTAAAGTGTGACCATGATTTTGAATTCAACGTTTATTATCATTTACTATCCCGATAGCTTTAACCGGCGGATCTGATATCTCCCAACCGGATAGTAACATATGGTACCAGTTGTGTGGACGAGCAGCGCGTACTTCAGATTTTGTATCTACAAATCATCAAGCTAAACATAACATGAAAAATGACAACCAAAAATGGAATATCGAATTTCAAAATTTTTTTTTCTTTTCTTTAATTTTGTTGAATAGGTCATTTGCTAATTCGAGGGACTGTAAGTCACGAAAATAGCCTCGTACTGGCTGGAATAAGTACTGTGCAGGAAAAGAAGCAGCAATAGAACTTTTTTATTTTTTTTGTTTAGGTGAACCTGCCTGTAAGTCATACACATCTGCGCAAAAATTGGAGTTTCTTTTCTTTTTGAAATTTTGTATTGTTTTTCTTTTGTCCTTGTAAATTTATAATTTCGTGTTAATCGAAGCTGGGAACGTGCCCTTCAAATACTAGGCTAGGAGAATTTTATTGCGTACTCTTGCTAGTATCAAAAATTTTGGTTTGTAGTTTTGCGGGAGCTCAACTTTTAAGGATGAAAGTATGTTATGCTAATTTATAACCTTAGTGTAAATCAGGTCTAGACTTTTTAGGAAGTGTTAAGTCTGAATTTATAGGTTTCCTAATGTGGTTGTCAATACTATGTATTAATTACTATATATAGTTATTTATCCGATTATATTATAATTACCTTAACCTCGACGGGTTAATGTTCGGGTAGCAATCATGTTGTTGGAGGACAATATCATTGAGAAAGATCATACAATGTTTTTTTAGTGATACCTATGCATGTATATAAATGCTAGTTCCCCGATGTTAGAATAGAAGAGGTATGCCATTTGAACCCTTCTCCTAATAAAGAGATTTCTCACAAATTGTTCTCACTAGTAAATTGCTTGTCTTAATGCGCATTTACCGTAAATATATGATAATCGTCAGAATCTTGAGTTTCATCTCGATAACAGTATCGCTTGAAATGTGTTACCATGATTTTGAATTCAACATTTATTATCGTTTACTATCCCGATAGCTTTAACCGGCGGGTCTGATATCTCCCAACCGGATAGTAATACCGTCTCATCGAGAGGAATCGAATGGTACCAAAATCATTAAATTGGACCACTGGTTGGCAAGATCGTTCAATGTTTATAAAATTCACATAAATGGGATTTTCTTGTGTTCTAGTGATTGGAATTCTCGATTTTGGTACCATTTGATCTGTCGCATCAAGACGAATCGAATGGTACCAAAATTGTTAAATTTGGACCACTGGATTACATGTTATTGCAAAATTTGTTAAAATTTTCCAGGGTCGCAGATTTGTGCAGATCTGCGCCTTATTTATTTTCTCGATGATGTTCATAAATTGTTCACAATGTTATTTAAATTTTCAGTCAATAATAAATAATTAAAAATTGGCTAGGTCTTTATTGAGAAATTTTCGATACTATTAAAAAAAAATAGAAGTTTAATATATAATGCAGTATGAATACAGTATGAATATATTATAAATATACTTACAAATATAATTTACTATAGTTATAATATGTATATATCAATACTCTAAAATGTTCATCTTTTGCTGTAATTTCTATCTAAATTCCTTCACATGATTAAATAGAGGAAGCTGTCCTATCAATTTGAAGTTTACAAGTTAGCATTTTTGATTTCAAGATTTTTAGGTAGTTTGTGAAATAAAAAATTAGCTAACTGCAGTAACTTGAAAGCATAATAATATAACAAAGAAATTTCATGAGAATATAATAAAAATGCAAATATTTAATTTTATTTAAATATATGTTTTAAATAAGAGTTAATAAATTTGTAACCGTGGTTACTGTAACCACATTTTATAAAATTGTTATAACTCAAAATTTTACTAGAGTAAACCCTGTTGTATTACTAACAAAAAATACTTCTCTCGCGATTTTGTAGTAATCTTGACTTTAATCCTAACCCTAACTCTAACAAATCACAATTCTAACCCTAACTTTAACTTTAACTTTTAATATTATACTAATCCTAATCCTAACTATATTACATCTGGGCTTAGTTATGGACCCTGGCTACTGTAACCTATGGTTACAAATAGATTAATTCTTTAAATAAAACTAAATATAATTTTTTATAGATAAACAATTACTGTTCATAATAATTAACAAAATTTATAAATAATTCTTTTATTTCTCGAAGCTCTTCCTTGGAGATAATTGGTTCAAGGCATAATTGAACTGCTCTAACAAATTTGCCCATCCGTTAATATGTTTATGATTAAAAAAATCAAAAAATTTAGCTATAGCTATAAGGTAACTTAAAATTTAACAGAATGTTAATATAAAGAAAAAGTGAACACCTTATTGGTAGATGCCCCTGAAAAAGTGGAAGTGAATATAGAACTACCCAATTATACTAGTCTTCTGCTTTTAAAGAATTGTAATATTTCTGAATATTGATTGGTGGTCTTCCAAGCTCTGATGGCATCATCTTTCAATTTAATTCAACTATTCTTCCAATTTCATTCCAATAATTTGTTGTAATCTTATAATCTGCATTATTTAGTTTTTCATTATTGAAAAATTTACTATTAAAGTGTCAAAACATATGTTGTATAGTATTTTCAAAAAGAGAATGCATTAGTCTATTGGAAATGATGCTGGAAAGCTGATTGAACGTAATTCGAATAAGATACTATGCCCATTTACACCCATTTCACGCTCTATCTTATATCATTCACTTTCACATTTAGTTTCTAATGCTTAATATTTTGAAGATAGCTGGTATGAGAACGAATTGGCAATTTGTTTGGATTATAAATTCTACCATTATATCCTTTGGGTGGTGAAGTGGAAAATATACATGATGAGCTATTTCAGAATATGTTCTATGAAAATAGCAAAAGCGGTATCCACTGTAAGCATTTTGACCAGATACACACATAATCTTAGACAAAGCTGAAATATCTCCAGACTATGACGATACATGGCCTTGCAATATAAATGTCTCTTGAGATAACATATCATAACATAGTACACCTGCTATTAAAAGCTTTTTGTATTGGTTTATTATATTATAAATTTGTGTACAAATCACTCTTGTTATATAGTGAAAACTAATTAAATCTATATAGTGAGGTTGAGCTCAAAGCTAGTTTATATAAAATTTTCTCAATATAATAGGTTTACTAATAAAATTTTGATATTTTGAACTATTTAAAAAATTTTTTTATTAAAAGAATAAAGCATACCACTATAATGAGAATGACTTGTACATGTTTTTATATTAACCTTATTCTTATTATATAGTAATTTTAATAAAATTTACCTTCAAGACATTTTAATTCATCTACAAGTGGCTGTAAGAAACTATTAAAATTTTTTGGTGGTTTGGACCAGGGATAATTGCAGTTATCATCAAACTTTCTTTCTTTACTCTTTGATCTAGAGATAGATTCGCATTTAAAAATAGAATAACCCAGCAATCATTTTGCTTTTTTTTAAATAATTGATAACCATCTGTGGAAGCAATTAAAGAATATCATAAGGATCTGAAAATAGGCCTGATGCAACTAAAGACTTATATCAGTTGCTATCGAAAACATCTCCAATTACACTATTTTCAGACCTATAATCTTCCCTTTATATATATTTATGTCAATATTGGAGAAATTTTGCATGTAATGGATCCTTGTATTGTATTCGTAAGCTATCAATTATAGAAAAATATGCAGCTGATTTTCAGGCTTTTTTTGGTGTTAGTCCAGATACATATCATGCTTCACCACAATTAGGGCACATTTCACAATTAATATTTTTTTTAGTGAATGTGCAACAAGAATTCCAGCACATATTCACAAGCTTTGGCTCAAGTAGGATTAAAGTTTTAAAAGCCTTTTGAAGTTAATATAGAGAAACTTCTGAAATTTCAGATATCTTTATAATTTTATTAAATGCTTGGTTTGGCAAAGAGTATTTGTTTTTAACATAAAGAAGATGAAGACCCTGAACTAAATTATCTGATAAGTTATAAATAAAAAAGAAAAATGATTAATATAAAAAATAAAACCTATATGCACTTAGAGAGTGTTGACAGTAATAGATTTTTAATAAGTCAGTTTGAAATCTAAAAAATTAAAATTTTATAAATTTAAATTTGATTGATTCAAACACAAAAATAAGATTACCATAATCGTTCTCTTCAAATTCTTGTCCATCTATTTTAAATTCTTGTTCATCTATTTAGAGTTTCGTTCCTCAAATTCAAATTCTTGTTCTACTGGTTCAACTTCTTGTTTATCTGTTTCTAATTCAAATTCTGAACCCAATAAATCACTATTGTCCAAAGTATCAAAAGCTACAAAAAATGGTGACTCATGATTCTCCACATCTTCAAAATTATTTAATCCCAATCTATTCTCTTCAAGGTTATCTAATTCCAAATTATTTTTTGCCAAATTAAAAACTGATGTTGAGTAGTTCATCGAAGTGGAAGACAAAGAATTAAAAATATTATTTGGTATTTCTGGTCTATATGATTGCATACTATTATTATATTTCAAGTTTTGTGTATTATTTAATGGAGATATATTTTTAAAGCTTTTTTCCTGTTGTCGATGTCTCGATCGAGTAGAGATGCTTATATATCTTCCAACATTATTAAATGCACTTCACAAAATGTGCAAGCACATAATACTTGTTTTCCCATTATTATATTGAGTTATCGTAAAAACAAGTACTTAATATACAATTAATAAAATAGTATTTATATAAGATTATAGATCACGAAACCATTATTTAATCACTAACTATAAAACTATTAATCATTTTTTTCAAAAAAAAGAAATCTTTTCTTTTTTCTCAAATAACACCTATACTTATTTATTTTTTTGCAAAGCATACAAATAATACTCTGTTTCTTGCAAAACTGCTAAGTTTTATTAATGAGTAACATGAATAATTATTCTAATAATGAAAGTAATAACATTAACAGAAATACAGAAGCAAACCAAAATATTGCATTACTTCTTTAGTTATTATCGAATCTGTCTGTTTTACAGCAAGTGCTTTTAGCTATTACACAAAATTCCCAATCTATTGCAGCACCAAACTCTCCTGAGTTTACACAAAGCCCCAGCATTATCAAATACAATTATAGGAGTTGTCAATACATCGGTAAAATATTATTATTTATTTTTAAAATTTTAAATAAATTCTTACAAAGTTCAATTATTTTAGTTTCCCCGTGGTTCTGTACAAAATCCTATAATGAAGGAAGAGTAGAAACAATGGAAGAAGACTAAAAAACCAGAAGAAGATTAGAAGGACTTCCTATATTTGCCTCATGATACTTACTGGACATATTGGGCAAGTCTTTATATTATATATTCTTTCTTTTTTACAGATAACTAAAGGTATTTTCAAATATTTGCTTTTTTTCAACAAAACCCGAGTTCGGCTTTTGTTGGTTATATATTATTTGCGAAAGGCTTTCGCAAATAATATATAACCAACAAAAGCTGAACTCAGGTTTTGTTAGAAAAAAAAGCAAAAGCAAAAGTATATTTGAAATACCTTAATAATTCTGTAATTACCATTATTTAATTATATGTTTATTATATTTAAATGCAGAGAAATTTGCGAGACAGGTTAGCAGCCAGTTGCCAAAAAGGCAAATATGCAAAGGAACAAACACCAAGAAAAGTTCAGAAAATTATAAATGAGCATATTTACAATAATTTTTTTTTGTTTCATAGTATCATTAAAATACTAATAATTTTATGTATTTAGTTTAAATGCGATTTTTCAACTTTTCTATTTCGGTTGGAGATTTTGTTTTGCAGAAAATATCTGAAAATATAATTAGTAATTGGGGTAAAGTGAAATATTTCTATTTTTATATAATAATATTTATTATAAAGATATTAATATTTAGAATAACTTGTAGTAGAAACTGAGCATAAAAATAAGATAAAGGATGCACGTGCCCAAGGTATCGCACCACCTCCTAAATGCAAAAATATCAACCCTCCCACCTCAAGATTTAAGAATACTACATTTCAATCATCAAAAACAAATTCTGATATAGCTAAAGTTAACGATGAGATTGATGGCTCATTAATTGAATCTAATAGAAATGATTCTCCAAGTTATTATAGTATTACTTACAATAATACTGATATTCCTAAATTACCTACTATTACTTCTCATATAATAAGATCCTCAAAATCTTCAAAATTCCAGTTCGATCGTCAGCAACAAGTTCCAATTCAATTAAAGTTAGACGTTTCGAACTTAACAATGATGATTATATACCTGAACCATTTACAGCTACACCTCATACAGTAAGATCTTCAAGAGCTTTAAAAGTTCCAACCCAAAAATTATTGGCAACAAGTTCTAAGGCAATTGAAGTTGATGATAGTTCTGATTATAATGATGCATCTGAATTATCTACTATTACCTCTCATACAATTAAGTTATCAACACCTTCAAGAATTCAAACTCAGTTGTCGACAAGTACCAATATGATTGAAACTGGTAATTCTAATGTTAACGATAATAATGATACATCTAAATTTTTTACAATATCTCCTCTAGCAAGAAGATCTTTAAGGTCTTCTAATCTAGTCCGGTTATCAACAAGTTCCAAAGCAATTGGGTTGATGATCATACAGTTAACAATGATAATGACGTATCTGAATCACCTATTACTACCTTTCATACAATGAGTTCTTCAAGATCTTTAAAAATTTTAACCAGTCATCAGCAAGTTCCAATAGATTTGAAATCGATGATGCTCAATTATTTGGTCTGCCATTGTCTCCAGTAGAGCAAAATAGAAATAATATTGGTATATATTTATATAAGAGAATTAGAATATATTATAGAAGCAATAACAATTCAATAATATCTCTTTCACGATTATAAAATATTCATCTTATAACTTTGTTTTCATAACTCTTTTCTATATATTAATCTATTCAATTTATAATAATACTTATAGGAAAAAAAGAACTAGAGTGAATTCTGAAAAGCTTCCAAGAAATGGGTCAAAACAAGAAATACTAAATAGGTTCACAAACGTGTAAAACTCTGATTGTCTTGCAAATTGCTTTATTGTTATTTATTATTATGTAATACATATGCACATTTATTCTGAATAATATAATAACCAGACAATTCAATACATGAAATATTCTGATTATCTTTCTAATATGTAATTCTATTATTGGTCATAACCCGATTACTTGTAAAATATCTTCCTGCTTCATTCCAATTATTGATCTTACTTTATATGTAAATATCGTGAAATGACCCATTTTGTTTGCAAGACTTATATATAAAATGGTAGAAAATTATTTGGGATGTTTTCGGATAATTAAAATTAGTAATCATTCCAGAAAATGCCTATTTTCTGGAATACAACATGATTATCATCTGGTGATTTTTTAAAAAACCTGAATATAAGTTGAAAAAAAATCGAGTTATTCTCTAAAAATTTCTGGAATGAGAATTTCAGAATATTTCTGGAATATTTTAATAGTCCTTATTGGTTACAGTCTGGGACCAGTTCTGGATCAGTCTTTTTCAGAACCAATGCATCTCTATTTAACACTATTTTTCACTTAGTAAAAGNAAAAACCTGAATATAAGTTGAAAAAAAATCGAGTTATTCTCTAAAAATTTCTGGAATGAGAATTTCAGAATATTTCTGGAATATTTTATTTAAATGTTTTTTATAGGGACTGGTTCAAGAACCGGTCCTTTAATGGTTTCATAGTCCTTATTGGTTACAGTCTGGGACCAGTTCTGGATCAGTCTTTTTCAGAACCAATGCATCTCTATTTAACACTATTTTTCACTTAGTAAAAGATTTAAAAAAGTGCATTTTGATCTTATGCACAAATAAAATTATATACTAAACAACTTTGTTTAAGAGTCCAAAGTAGGTTACCCTAATAAAAAAAGGTTTATATTGAAAACCTAAAATTTTAACTTTAGTCCTATATTTTTACAATGTAATCTTCTTTTATCTTCTAATTAAAGTTATTAGATCATGTTTTTGTATATATTTATTATCTTAAAATTAGCAAGTATTTGTTTTGGCAAAGTTACATTTTCAATTTGTACAAAAAATGACAAAGTTGTAACTTGGCATAAAAAGTAAGTTTATTCACCTTCTTTGTCTATATAATTACAATTTAATTTTATATTAATATATAGATTAAAAAAATTTTGGCTTCAAAGTATATAGTAATTTTATATATATTTTATTAAAGAAATAATTTAGATTTAACCAGAGTTGATTTTTATATATATATAATAAGCATATATAATATATGGACATAAGTATTCTCTATATTAATTTTTTGTATTACTAACCCAATATATCTTTTTCTTTTAATAGAAAACAGAGTAATGATAACAGCTTTTTAAAAACTAATATTGTCTCCCTCACTTTAGAAATTAAACGTACTTCTTTTTCTTTTAAAATTGACTATGCTTCATTCTTTTTTGAAGTTGACTATACCTTTACTATAAGAAAATTTTTAATCTTAATATTACTTCTTTTACTTTAGAAGTAAAGAAAGCTTCCACTAGTTTGGATTTTGAGATTACTTCTTCTAGCTTTACATGCATTAAATTTGCTTCTTCTATCTTTAATTACAGACACTCTGAAGTTACTTTTCTATTTGTACTTACCAACATTTGGAAGTAGTACTCCTAGGCCCAGTCTGGGTCTGGTCTGGTCCGAGTCTAGTCTGGGATCAGACTAGACTCAAACTCTAAATTTTACTAATTTAAGACTTTAGACTAGACTCAGACTCAACTAAGAGTCCAGTCTAAGTCTGGTCTAAAGTTTGCAGACTGGTCTGAGTTTGAATTTAATTATATGTATTTTTGGCACTAAACAAGTTTATTTAGTGCATTTTGTTAGAATTAATTAGTAAAATTTTATGAATCATTAGATTTTATAGAATTTTATTAATAAAATTCTATAAAATCTTATAATTTGCAAAGTTTTATTAATTAATTTTAACAAAATGCACCAAGTAAACTTGTTTAGCACCTAATAATGCATTAAAACAGCTGTTTTATTTTTGTTTTACTTAAAATTTAGAGATTTGATGCATGATTTTGGATTTTTGATCAAAAAGTCAAATTTATGCATCTTTTCTTCAAATTTCAAGTAAAATAAAAACAATTCTGCTGATTTAATGTATTTTTAGGTGCTAAACAAGTTTACTTAGTGCATTAAGCTAGAATTAATTAGTAAAATTTTGTGAATTATAAGATTTTATAGAATTTTATTAATAAAATTCAATAAAATCTTATAATTCACAAATTTTTATTAATTAATTCTAACAAAGTGCATTAAGTAAACTTGTTTAGCACCTAAAACTACATTAAATTATCAAGGTTGTTTTATTTTACTTAAAATTTGAAGAAAAGATGCTTAAATTTGACTTTTTTGATCAAAAATCCCAAATTATGCATCTTTTCTTCAAATTTCAAGTAAAATAAAAACAATTCTACTTGTTTAATATATTTTTAGGTGTTGAACAAGTTTACTTAGTGCATTTTGTTAGAATTAATTAATAAAAACTTTGTGAATTTTAAGATTTTATAGAATTTTACTAATAAAATTTGATTCACAAAATTTACTAATTAATTTTAATTTAATGCACTAAGTAAACTTGTTCAGTTCCTAAAATATATTAAATTTAACAGTATAGTTTTGATTATACTTGAAATTTGGAGATAAGATATTAAATTTTGTCCTTTTTAATCAAAAATCTAAAATCATGTATCAAATTTCTAAATTTTAAATAAAATAAAAACAAAACAGCTATTTAATATATTTTTAGGTACTGAACAAGTTTACTTAGTGCATTTTGTTAGAATTAATTAATAAAAATTTGCAAATTATAAGATTTTATAGAATTTTATTATAAAATTCTATAAAATCTTAATATTTTAAAAATTTTACTAATTTATTTTAACAAAATGCACTAAGTAAACTCATTCAGCGCCAAAAATATATATAAATATATTTGAACTTAGACCAGTCTGCAGACTTCAGACCAGATCTGGACCAGACTCAGACTTGACTAAAAGACTTAGACTTAACTAAAGTTTGGTTCAAGTTCGGTTTGTAGGAGCACTATTTGGAAGTTACTTCCTTTAATTCTAATTATCAGAATATGGAGGTTAAATTTTTCAAATTATCAATATAATCTTAATTATTAATATAATCTTAAAGAAGAGTAATTTTGATGACTGGTAGTTTGTTAATAAATTTATGCACTTGTATTGTTTAGAATATAGTTTTGGTTACCAAATTTTCAGAATTCAAATAATTCTAGCATAACTTATTGCAATCTTTTTCTGTTCAGCAAATAGAACATATAATGTCTTAAAAAATATTGACCAAAATTTATACTACTTACATGGTAATATCAATTTAAATTGTGAATAACATTGCAATTTTATATTTCTAAAAACTATAGAACAGATAAGGTGTAAATATTAGTTGATGTTTATAATCATGAGTTAAAGCTTAGAAAAATAACCCATCTTAATGCTAGATACTAACAACTCAATAGTGAAATAATTAAAGATTTGTGGTTTTTTACAAAATGTAAGGTATACCAGTTATGCAATTTGAGGTTTTAAAAAATACCTAGATCATATTTTTCACAAGCAAGATATTTATAATACAATTTATTGCTTATGTGAAAATCATAAAGATAAAATAATAAGGGAATATGTTTTTCACGCACCCGCATAGTTGTGCACCCCTTTATGCATCATATATAAACAATGATTATTATTGATAATTATTGTTTTTTTTTGTTTTCTTTTTTCGCTTTCGTACTATTTACTAATTTTTTTTAACACTTCATAGTCCCTTCGTCATGGTTGATGTCATAGTTGGTGTCGTAGTTAGTGTTGTCATTGGTGTTGTCGTTGGTGTCTCGTCACTGGTGTCGTTATTAGATTTCTTATAGGTTCAGTGTCCTGACATTTTTGTGAAGTGGCCTTGGCATTCTTGTGGGTGGTCTTGCTTGTTTCTCATATTTGTTCTCATGAGTGGTCTTGCTTGTTTCTCATGTGTGTCCTCATGGGATGGTCTTGCTTGGAGTCCTAGTGAGGTGTCTTGCTCATTTCTCATGTGCGTCCTTGTGAATCGTGGAATTAGCGGCTCTTGGGAGTTTTTTTTCTTTTATCTTCTTTTGTCTTAATTTAACTAACGAAGGGTTTTTTTTGAAGTGGTCTCGTCTCAGCATTCTTGTAGAGTGGTTTTGTGTGTTTCTTGTGTATGTTCTCGTAGGGTGGTATCAGGCGTTTCTCTGGCGGTCTTATAGTATTTCTCATTGGGAATCGCTGAAACGTGGCTCTTGGTGAGTAGTTTTTTTTGGGGGTTTTTTTTTATTTTCTTGTCTTGATTTAACTAACGTTTTTTTTAATTTTGTGAAGTGGTCTCAGTATTCTTGTGGGGTGGTCTTGCATGTTTCTTGTGTGTGTCCTCATGGGGTGATATTGCGCGTTTCTCCAGCGGTCATGCGGTGTAGTCTTATTTCTCAAAGTTGCTTGTTTGGAAATTAGCAGCTCTTGGCGAGTAGGTTTCTTTGTTTGTTTATTTTTTTTTGTCTTAATTTAACTAATGTTCTTTTTTTTCTAACTTAAATTCGTCGTTGAAGTTGTTAACGTTATTGGAGTTATTGAAATTTTTTATTAGAGTCGGGTAAGTTTATCATTTGAGTTTATGTTTTTTTCTTGTAATTAATAATGTTTATATTTTTTTTTTGTAATTACTAATGTTTCTCTTCTTTTAGCACGATTTTGTTATTGGAGTCGTTGCTCTTGGAGTTATTGGATTTGTCATTCTTTGGAGTTGTTGTTCTTGAAGTTACCGATTTTGTCACCTGTGGAGTTTTCGTTGGTCAAGTCCGCTTATTTTGATGCAAATTTCATCTGAAATGCGTGGTTCGACTCCTTGTTTCGAATTTAGTGGGTGTGGGTGGGTGGTTGGGTTAGGGTTCGAGTTAGGGTTAGGGTTCGATAGGGTTAGAGTTAGTGTTAGCATTGTGTTTTTATTGTATATAGATGTCTATATCATTCATGTATTTTTTTTTTTTTTTAATAATTAATAAAGTTTTTTTAAAAAAATTATAAAATAGATTGTGATTGGCCGATTGTGGTCAATGAGGCACATGTTGCACATACTCAATTTTGATTGGCCGGCTAAGGGGTGCATGACCATGCGGGTGCATAGAATTCTTAGACCCAAATAATAAATATTTAACTTTGGTCAACTTTTTGATTTCTCTTTGAAAAAATAGTTGATAATCTGAATTGGAAATATTTGTTTGATAAAAGTCAATTAGCAGGTAACTTTTGGATGTCTTCTGCTCAACAGAGTTTATATTAAAAATTTTATGACATGGTACTAAATGATAATATATATACGACCAACAAATACAATATATATTTAAGTGTCTTTATAATGAGAGACATTTATGAAAAATTCAGAAATGTAGCAAATGCATTAGTAGAGAATAAAATGGCATCAATGTATGTTTGGATCTTATAATGTTTAATGAAAGCAACTAATAATATTGTTTCTAAATCATTTGAACTAATTTTAAACCAGGTCTAATTAATGTAGTCTTTTACATTTTTCTAATAACACAATACTTTTACTGTTTATTTCATATTTGGCAGAACATAATCAAATACTTTAAAACAAAGTTTAGTTTAAATTTTAATGCTTTTAGCAAAGTTTTTATTAATATAAAAATGTATTAAATCTAAACTATTTGAGCAATAGTAGAAGTCCATAATAAAAGCATTTTCAGAATAATATAATTATATGACAAAAACATTGTATAATAATCAGTTGGGCCAAATCTTATGCTTCCATTTTAATTTAATGCTGGAATTTAGAGCATGCAAAGTGTAAAATTATTTAATAGTATAATTAAAAGGTTATTAAGTAGCACTAGTATGCTTTGCGATATTGAAAAAGAGATTGAATTATGAATCCTAGTATAATAAGTTGATTGATCTTAAGACTCATTACATAATGATTGAACTTCCATATATTTACAATTTTTTACTAATATCAATACAATTCTTATTCAATTCTTAACATCTTTTATTTTAATATGCCAATGATTTCAAATTTTTCAATTATTTATATATAAAAATTGTTTAGTATCATCTTCTGTCAATGTAGATATAATTTTTTTTATTTGTTTAGTACTAATACCTTAGTTTAATTTATTATTTCGGTCAGATCAAAGATTTGGTTTAAGCACTTATTATTTATTTTCTTTCGTAAATATAAAAGTTTCTTGTTTTGATACTTTTATTAATAGTTTTATTGAATATGATAACAATGAACCACAAATGATATTAAAATCTTTTTTAAGCAGAGTTGAATTTTCAAATATAATTAAGTTATAGAGAATATGTTGTATAGGTAGACTTTCACATCATGAAAATATAGTAGCATTATTGAGCAATAGAACCCATCTTCAGTATTGGAAATTGACCAGGTTATAACAGGTTATAATACTAAGTTTAATTAGTGAAATCATATAACAATGGTCATATGACTTCACTAATTGAACTTAGTATTATGACCTGTTATAATCTTGTCATGTACCAATACTGCTCATCTTTGTACTTGCATAAAAACAATTACTAAAGAAATAATTTGTCATCATTTCTGGCATGTTTGCTTTACTCAATTTATGCAAAGTTTCACATTAGCATCATACCAACTAGATGGTACAAGAACAGTATTGTGGTTCAATTAGATATTAATCTTAAAAATTTACTAGTTCTAATTGCTATAAAGCCATGTATTGAAGCTTTGCTATTATCTTCTGAAGCAATATCTACTTTCAGAACTTACAATAGTTTTAGAAACTGGTATATAATGAAATTATTTGTCACACTACTTTGCTAAATAATTAGTTTAGAGTTGCATTTTCTATTTCTAAAGCTGCAATTAACATTGCCTTAGGGACAAACAGTAATAAAAAATTAATACAAATGCTAAAAACTTTATTGCAATCAAGCAGCAAGGTTGTAAAGATTCTGTTAACAATTCAAATAATAATACAAATTAGAAAACTAGTAAATTTAAAGAAGTGGTTTCCTTACAACAGCAATTCATTACTGATAACCAAATAACAGATTCAAAAGTAGTTAAAATTCGTGGTGCTCTATTTAAAAAAAGAATGAAAAGCTTTACATATGTATTAAATAAAAGAGTAAATGATTAAGAAACAAGGAATAGTGAAATAAGTTCAAAAGCACAGTATAAATATTTATTATATAGAGCACTAGGGCATTATCAAAAAATGTTCAAATAAAAGAATAAATAAAGAAAATATAAATATATAATGACCATGTATTAGATTTATATTATGTACAGTATAACCCCACAATAGTCACATTTGCATTAGTCACAATTTCACTATATTATCTTAATTCTTCTATTTAACTATATACACTATATATAATTCTTGCTCACTTTAGCCACAATCTTGCAATAGGCACATAGAATATTTGATTTTGGCATGTGACTATTGTGGGTTTATAATGTATTGAATTAATTACAGTATATTAGACAAGCATACGTTATATAATTAATATTGTTAATTTTAATTAATATTATAATTTATCAAAGTTGTCTTTTAAGATTAGGTAGGGTTATAGTAAAGCAGTTATAAGTCTATTTGAGTTGGGAAGTGGTAAAAAAAATGCTAAAGTAGAGACAACAGTATAAACTATTCTTTGTGAAGCAAAGAATAAAAGAAAATCTTCTTAATTATTATATTGTACTAATTAAAAATCTAGGTATTTATAAATATGAAATAAGTAATTTTTATAGTTTGCATAAACCAGTTTAGAAAAATTATTATAGCTGAATTAAGTTTCAGCCTGCATAAACTTAATTCAGAGCCTATGCAGTCGATGACATAACTAGATGAAATTTAACTCTAGTAAATATTAAAATTATCCTTTATTAAGATTTTATAAAAAATTTGAATACAGTCAGACCTCTATAAATACAACCTTATAAATGCAATACCTCCTAATGCATGTTTTTTCTTTCTGTAAGATGTTATTAGTGCTAAATGCACGTTCTATATTCTGTAAATGCACGTTCTTTTGAATAATATTTTATATTACACTAACCTCCCTAAATGCATGTAGCCAATCAAAATTTAGTATAAGATAGGTTATACAGTTTTTAGTAGAAGTTATACAAACTTGATAATCTAATTTTTAAAGCTACAATTTAATTGGCTCTCTCTAAATGCAATCTCCCTAAATGCACATTGTAGGCTTGTTTCTACAAGTTGCATTTATGAAGGTTTAACTATATTTCTAATATACACTACAGGTGATTATTACCTGTAATCAATTCGCCAATTAAAATTTATAATCAAGTGTAATATGTAAATCAATTTTGTATAACAAAAACAAAGAAATTTTTAAAAATTGCTTAAATTGCTTCTAATCTAAAAACTTCTCCACAAACCTACTTTTTTTTATGCAAAAAAAAATTCTTTGCAAAATTACTATATACAAAGCACCTTTCTAATTTCTAACACTTACTCTAACCCTAATATTAAAAGGTTTGTTTTTTGTTTTGATAAAATGATTTATTTTTTATCTCTTAGATTGTAGTAGAACACAGGCAAATTTGCCTGCGTTTTTGCACTTTTTTAGCTCTGATTTACTTTTTTAAAATACTAAAATAATTAAATAAAACTTTGTACAATTATATTTGAAAATAAGGATTACTTTTTTGCAAAATTAGTTTTTATATTATAAGAAAATAAATTATAGTTACATATAAGCTGAAAATAGATAATTTTAAGAAAAAATTTTTTTAAAAAATTTTATTACAATTTTTCTGCGATCTTATTTAGGTTTAGTTTTAGAACTATAGTTCTTAAGGCAATATTGTAGTTTATATAAAGGATGACAACTTTCATTATTGCAACTTTAATGATTGACTTGTAAAAATTAAGACTTGTATTAGAAGTAAAGATTTTTTTATAGACGGGAACATATAAAATTTGAAAAAATCTAAAGAAAAATTTTAATAGTAAAAATGCCAATACAAGAACTTTAAACATTTATTATATTAAAGTTTTCTAATGATTTTAAAAAAATTTTATAACAAAGTTACTAAAACAAAACTTAAAGAATATTTTTTACTTAGAAAAGATATGGCTAAAATCAATATTTAAAATTTTATTAAAAATTTTAAAATACGCAGGCAAATTTGCCTGTGTTACAATCTAAGGGATACCACATATAGCGACTATATTGTTTATATTGCTTATACTGCTTATAACAATTATAACGCTTATACCGTTTATAATACTTATATTGCTTGTAACACTTATACTACTTATGTTGCTCTTGTAAATTATAAGTTTATTATTGTAAATCAATGCTTATAACACTTATTCTAAAATGTATTTAAAGACACAGAATTTCTCTTAGTCAAACTAGACCAAGATACCCCACTTCTCTTTATATTTATTACCTCTTGTACTGGGATTTCTTAGGAACAGAAACCTAAGAATAGCCTATCATAGACTATTAATAAAGAATCTATTTATCTTAATAACACCAAGTTTATTATCAAGTAATAGTAAAATCAATAATTCCTCATTAAATACTATCACAAACTGCTTTTAGAGAGAAATATAATTTCTTACAGACTAAGGAATTATAACTACCTCTTGGACACTGCTATAAACCAATAAAGGATCTCTGTAGCCATGTTGTTGTTATAGTAAAGAGTTAAAAAAAGCCTCCCTACTGTAACATTTGGTGCCTTCTGGTGGAAATATTTAAAACATTTGGATATTATTAAAGATATTTGAAATCTTTACACCTTTTTGCTGCTGCTATTCATCCTGGAAATCACTTTACCCAAGGACTTTATAAAATTTATTGCTATTGCTATTCATCCTAGAAGACTCTCTGCCCAAAGAATCTATCTATTTTAACTGCTGTTTATTTATTTATTAAATCTGATTTTGCTGCTACTGTTTGTCCTAGAAGACTTTTATGCCCAAGGACTCTTTATTTCTTGTTGTAATTTATTTGAAAACACACCTTCTCCTTATTTAAACTTTATTTTAGCTGCTGTCTTTAATTCTAGTAACTGTATTTACTAAAAGACATTGTTCACAATAATTGCTTTAAGATTTAGTTTAGCAGTCATAAGGCATATAACTACTAACATTAATGATCTATATAATTGATATATTAGAAACTATCTAGTAGAACATTATCAAAACTCTGCCCTTCAATATTACACTCTTCAACTTTGTGCTTCTGATCTTTCTTGTCAAGAGTGCTACCCTCCTTCTTGAACTAGTGATCGAATTTTCACTTGTATACCTTTTGGAAGAGTTTGGCATTGGTATTCTGGTACCTATTCTGCTAATACCTATACTTTTCAAACTACTGATAACTTTGGTCATTTGACTACTACTAGAGACTCTGCTACTATTCGTGCTTGTATTCAAGATATTATTATTTTTAGCTGCCGATATCAAACAGAACTTGATAATCCCAAGGAAATTACTCTTGCTATTCTCTAATGTTATACCTAATGAACTACTTTACCTTCTCTTGATTTTGAAGATTATACTATATTTGATCTATATTTTGATACTGAAACTAAATGCTATAACACTCAATACCCAGACTTGGAATCTTCTATTGCTAAAGGATCTAGTTATAATTTCCCTACTGTACCTCTTCTTGCTCTCTCTGAGGAACCTTCATCTACTCCTCTTGGCTTTAATTTACTTCCCTTTAGTAAAGATAATAGTGTTCTAGTTCTCATACCTCTCCATTCCTAACGTACTAGCTTACCTGCAAGTCCTACAACTTTAATACCTAATTGACCAGAAGTAGACCTTGAAAATTTCTTTGATAATACTACTACATTCAATTTAGATAAACTTTTACCATACACTACTGAAGAAACTAGCAAAGAAGACCAAGAACCTCCTCTAACTTCATCTATAAATAACCCACTTTCTACTATGCTAGAACGTGCTATCCCTTAGATTGTAACACAGGCAAATTTGCTTGCGTATTTTAAAATTTTTAATAAAATTTTAAATATTGATTTTAGCCATATCTTTTCTAAGTAAAAAAATATTCTTTAAGTTTTGTTTTAGTAACTTTGTTATAAAATTTTTTTAAAATCATTAGAAAACTTTAATATAATAAATGTTTAAAGTTCTTGTATTGGCATTTTTACTATTAAAATTTTTCTTTAGATTTTTTCAAATTTTATATGTCCCTGTCTATCCCTTAAACCGTCCATTTTAGCGGGCAAATTTGCCCGCTAAAAATTGGTTGCAAAAAAATAAATACAATAAAAATTTTTTTTATAAAAATCTTCACCCAAATAAGCTAGACAAACTTCCGAGAGTTCGGGCCAAATAGAAATCACATGGTCAGGCATAACGCATGCCTTTTTTAACCTAAACAAAAATGCGCAAATTTAAATTACGCAAAATACGCCACGCCGAAACTGTGAATTATTCCGTGTAACTCAAAATTTTGGGTCGTCCCGGCCGATTTGACCCTAAGTACTTAACCAAAAAAAACTTAGTGAACACGATTTACACAGCTAAACAATAAAATATCATCATATTATTAGAAATATACAAACTCAATTATGGGCATAATTTATGCATTCTCAAGTACTTCGATTAATTAAAATTTGGGTAAATTAATTTATTGGCAAGAAAAAAAAAGAATCAGTAAAAGGAAAAAAAAAATTCTAATCTGCTTCTTATTTATATAAAAAAAATAATCGCATAATTAACTATTTTCAAATCAAGATTGCATTACGATGAAAAGTTTATTTAATAATATTAAGTTCACGTGACCCATCAATTTAATTAAAATTTAAGATCATTAAAAAAAAAAAAATTGTATAAAACTAACAATATTTAAAGGCTCATTTTGTTTAAAAATTCACTTTATTTTACAGTGTGAAACTCAATAAAACAATTACGTTTTGTATTACAACATAAAGGCACATTACATGCCACGCACCAAACCTGACTCTGGTGAGGTGTTTTACGATCCATATCCAATTTTTTTTTACACGCCAGCCACGCACACCATTGACACCCTTCTCTTTGTTTCTTCCACACCGCAAAATGATTCCCTGGCGCCAACCGTTGATCCGGAATTACATAATTTTTTGTAACCTTTGGTCAGTTCATTTTTTTTTTTGAATAATCATTTTTTTTTTTTTCTGCATCCCTTAATTGAATTTCGTCAGCCGAATCAATTAGGCCCCAAACAAGTTCAGTGCAGAATTCTTTGTGGCTTTGCACCAACCCCAAGGTGTGGGCGATGCGATATGCATTTACTATGGCGGTATCCAGCAGCCAAAAAAAAAGAGGAAACCAATTTCGCCGAGCCGTCTGCTGGGTATTGTAATAGGAGCGCAGTTGGTCTGCGACATCCACACCGTTCATGTTGTTGTTGTAGTCGTAGATTATTTTAGGGATCTTTAATTTTTTTTTGGAATCGGAACCAAATATCGCGCGCACCTTCGCTGCGTTGGTACTTGTTTCCCTTGGTCGACGTCTTATTCGTTCTACTTCCCACTCGTTGCCAGAAAGACCATGAATCGTTGTTAACATCGTAACTGGCCCATTATCTTGCCAGAAGACAGCCAACGCACCATCTACCACAACGCCAAAGCGTACATCCCAATCACATTTAACATTTTTATCTACTCTTAGCTCTTTTGGGAACCCGGAGGATGTTTTTCGGATGGTTCTACAAGCTCCAACGCCAATTCGTCGAAGATACTGGAAAAGAGGTACATTGGAAAAGTAATTATCCATATATACATTGAACGGGAATTGCTGGTGTGGAAGTTGCTCGACGAGATGCAGTACTAAACAACCAATTCGACCAAGACCATTTACTTTTTCCACGTCACTCGGAGAAATACGAGAAGTTGGTAGGAATGTGTATGTGTACCCAGATTCGCAAAGCGAAAAAATCTTGAAACCCTCCGGAGTGGGCTTGTTCTTCATTCTAACCGTGTGGATGCTTCTTCCAGAAAACCTAATTATCATTTCATCCACTGCAACGTTCGTACTTGGTACGTAATACCTTTTAGAGGCATCACGGATGTGCGAAAGCAACGGCTCCACCTTTTCAAAATAATTTTCAATTGTTGAGTCGGGGGGAAAACATGCAGGAACCTTTTTACTTGTTCAAAGCGTTTTAATGGCATTTGCTTTGAAATGCTATGAATGGGGAGCCTCGGGTCTTCATTCCAATACTGATTTATGGAATGCATTTTGAACAGCCCTTGGTAGATAACAAGAGCGAGCCAAGTAACAACCTCCTTGCGGTTTACATCTACCCATTGCCTACCGGTAACACCGGCATTTTTTGTTGCTGCATACTGATTAGTATTGGCTACAATTGTGTCAATCATATTGTCCGTAAAAAAATGAAAAAAAATCAACCGGTTTAGAAACACCGACATCAAAGTGTGGTGGCAACCGGATCTTCGCTCGACGAAATGGACTCTGAACAAGTGGTTCAAAGTCTGGTGGTGGTGGTAATTCTCGCTGCACGGCACCTGCTGGTTTACGTTTTCTTTTTCGAACACTTCTAGTGTTTATTTTCATGGCATTTTTCTCCTTATCCTCATCGTCGTACTCATCAGACTCCACATTGTCCAAGTCATGCTGGCGAAATGACAAAACTGGTATGTATTCTTCGTCGTCGGCACATGTCTCGTTATTCTCAAAGTGAAAAGACGACGAACGCAAAGACGACAAACGCAAAGACGACGAACTCGAAGATGACGAACTAGAAGCTAGCGGATTTGTAGGCATATTATTTTTGTAAAAGGTAAATTTTTTTTTTTTTTTTTTTTTTTTTTGATTATCAAGTTACTCAAAGTTCTGATCAACATTGAGTCTAAAAAATTGAACGCACTATGACGTAAAAATTATGGGTGATCGATGATGTAATAAACTCCCATTTTGGCTTAGTAATGGGTGGGGTAAGCCATAATAAAATCGGGTGCAATTACAAAAAAAACAAATAAAAAAAATTTAGCAGGCAAATTTGCCCGCTGGACGGTTTAAGGGATAAAAAAAATCTTTACTTCTAATACAAGTCTTAATTTTTACAAGTAAATCATTAAAGTTGCAATAATGAAAGTTGTCATCCTTTATATAAACTACAATATTGTCTTAAGAACTATAGTTCTAAAACTAAAACTAAATAAGATCGCAGAAAAATTGTAATAAAATTTTTTAAAAAAATTTTTTCTTAAAATTATCTATTTTCAGCTTATATGTAACTATAATTTATTTTCTTATAATATAAAAACTAATTTTGCAAAAAAGTAATCCTTATTTTCAAATATAATTGTACAAAGTTTTATTTAATTATTTTAGTATTTTAAAAAAGTAAATCAGAGCTAAAAAAGTGCAAAAACGCAGGCAAATTTGCCTGTGTTCTACTACAATCTAAGGGATAGCTGACAGTGATGGTAAATGACCTGAAATGACCCAAATGACCCAAATGACAAATGACCAGTCATTGGGTCATTTCAAAGGTGAAATGACCTAGTGGGTCATTTGAATTTGATTGGTGGATCGCGCAGGGGCATTAATTCGATTTTGGCCCGAATTAAGCTTAATTTAGACCAAAATTTGAAATCACACCCTGCACGTTATTTCGCACTTATACGGTACATTATAATTAATAAATATTCCCATTATGGCTGATTATAGTTAAAATAGGTAAGAATCATTTTGCAAATACTATTTATTATTTTGAAAAGCCTGTCAATGAAGTGATAGGGCAATTATTATTGTGAAATCAGATGACTTTATGACCGGTTATGTTCCGGATTTTTTATATATATTTCTTTGTGATTTTTTGTAATTCACATTGCTATGAGTATTGTTAAATTGGTGGCAGGGGTAAGGGATAATGGCTATAATCAAGGACGAATCAGTGATATAAAAAAGAAAAATGAGTTAAAGAAGGTTATCTTTCTTTTCGCTATTGCTCGCCTTGTGAAGGCTGGCTCTATTGCCCTCCCTTACTCTCCTGAAGCCAAGCAAGTAATGTTGTTATATTAGACTCCATGGCTGCAGTAGTAGTGCAAGGACCTGTTGTCGGCTTCATGACTGCAGTAGCAGTGCATGTATGTGGCTCTGCAGCTGCAAGTGGCAGTGCAAGGACCAGTTTGATTTTTGTTCCACGACTGCAAGTGGCAGTGCAAGGACAAGGACCATAATAAGAATAAAAACCCGCTTATATTGGTATGAGCATATTTGCTGATTCTCTTTGCAGCTATAGGAAGAGTGACGTTTTTTCTCTATATAAAAGCATTTGAATCTATAAGTTGTTTTGGGTTGATCCCTTTATCTGTGGGACATGTGAAGCATTATTGATAAAGGGTCAGTAGATTTTAAACACATGATACGACAGTTATTGCTGCGTAGCATGTAATAACGGATTTATTTTTTTTTTACAACGATCAGTGATTCAAAAATTAATATGTAATTGTGTGATGCATTTGACCTTTAAACAATGGTACAAATAGATTTTCACCTGATAATCTTTTTTTTGGCGCTTTTAATTCTTTCGCTGTGCCCAAGAATATATACTTTGAAATTTGAGGTATTGCCTCTTTAGTTACAAATCCGAAGTGTGCGCATATATTATAAGTCTCATAGTGTTATTCCTTAGTTTGTACTACTTCGCAGGCATATTTGCCTATATAATTACTATAAATATACCTCTGATCTATTTTTTTAATCATTTAAGATATTTAAATAAAATTTGGTATTATTATATTTAAAAACAAGGATTATATTTTTGAATTATTTAAATTTATATTATAAGACAAAAAGTTTATATTGCTTATAAGCTGAAAATATTAAATTTTAAAGAAATTTTTTAACCAAAAAATATTTTACAATATCTTGGCGAATTCTTTAAATATTGGTTTTAAAAATATAGTTTCTAATACAATATTGTAGTTTATATAAAGAATAACAACTTTCATTATTTGACTTTATATGATTTACTTGTAAAAATTAAGACTTGTATTAGAAGTGAAATTTTTTTTTATAGACGGGAAACATATAAAATTTGAGAAGACCTAAAGAAAAAATTCTATAGTAAAAGTTCCAAAACAAAACCTTTAAACTTTTATTACACCAAAGTTTTTTAATAATTTTAAAAAAAATTTATAATAAAGTTGATAAAACAGAAATAATATTATTATTTTTACTTAGAAAGTATATAGCTAAAATTAATATTTAAGATTTTATTTAAAAAATTTAAAATTTAAAAATTTTCGCAGGCAAATATGCTGCATAACAAATTAAGGAATACGTCTAGCCTTTAAAGGCTTTTACTAAATCTTGCAATCAGTATGTGTCAACAAAATTCCAAGTCCTACCTGCCAATACTAATTCACGTCTATAATACTTACGAACACTGATCCAAGTTGTCTTTAAATCCTGTAGCAATTTTTCGGATAGTAGGTTATAATTTAGTATTAAAGTGAAATTCTGAAAAAAAAATCAAATTAAATTTTATTAGGTAAAAAGAAAGCCAAATACTAAAGCCCATGGTGATTACTTACCTACTGATGAGGAATTGACGAAATAATTGAGTCTTATATTCCTGAAAATACTTGCAAGGCTACAAAAAAATGGGTGATAGCATTGAATAGGTGGCGAAATAATTATAATATGCAACTTTTTTCATTATTATATTTTTAAGTATTTTAATATGAGAATTTTGAAAAAGTTGCTGACCTAATATAAACTTTCATGCAACTTGAGAAGCGAAAAATTTCTGTTTTAATAAAGTTTTTTGTGCAACTATAAGAATTTTAAAAAAAATCTGTCCTATTAAGTCTTGCGCAATATGAAATTTTGAAAATTTTTGTGCAACTATCAAAATTTTAAAAAATTCTGCTTTCGTACAATAATGAGAATTTTGAAAAAAAACTCTATATGCACAATTGCCTAATGAGCAAATGACCCTCAAATGACCACGGTCATTTGGAAATGGCCGTGAACATTTGGTCACGGGTCATTTCCAAATGATCCAAAATCTGAATGACCGATAATGACCGGTCATTTAAAGGTCATTTGAGGTTATTTAAAAAATTTTCAAATGACCAGGTCATTTACCATCACTGATAGCTGATGCTGCCACTGCTATCAATGCATGAGTAAATATATTTGTAGCTAGTAGAGCTAAAAAGAACCTTCTTACTATTGCTTTTTTTACTGAAGATAGAACCCAAGACCCATTCAGATAGTATTCTGAATTCAAGCGTACTGCTATTACCAACTAATGGAATGCTAACCCAAAATTGGAACTTGTTTCTGTGTATCTGAAGGGATCGCCTTAGACTAGCTTTCTTCTCTTACTACTACTCCTACTGCTTTTAGTGATCCAAATAACAAGGATACAAGTTTTAAACATTTGTTCCTAGATGTTTGTTACTTCAAAACAGTAAGCCATTTGGCAAAAACAACTTTTTGAGATAAAACAAGGCACCAATTTGTTAATAACTATATCAGTCAATTTCAGAAACTAAAGTGACATGTTGACTCCTGAGGCTTCTTTCCTGCAGATTTTGTGATACAACTTTATTAAAGGACTTTGTCCTAAGTTTGCTGTTAATGTTCAAGCCTCTGAACCTGCTGATCTTGATGCTACTATGACAACTGCTTGCAAATAGGAAACTGGAAAACTTATGGCTTCTTCTAATACAGATACAGAAGGACCTGAAGAACTCTGATACAATTCAGATGTTTTTAAAAAAAGAAATTTTTTATAAAAATTTATCAAATGTTGCATTTTTATATAGTAAATTTTCAAAGTTTGCTCTATTTTTATATCTATTTAGCTAAAATACTGCTAAAATTATAAAACTCAGATCTGAGTTGTATTAGAGTTCTTCGGTGTTCTGATACAGACCAAGCTATTAAACAACTAACTGAACAAATTGCTCAACTTAGTATTAACCTTACCCAGCAGCAACTGCCTGCTAATTTCTCTGTAACTATGCTAATTTTTCTAAACAAGCCAACCCAATTAAACAACCTCCCACCTGTCATTATTGTAATCAAACTAGACACTTTATTGCATATTGTTGTCTTAAAAAAAAGAATCAAAGTAATGAATGAGGAAGAAACTGACAGTCCAGCAATAATAATTATCGATGTAATTCTTATAGAAACAGATCTAGAAGTCAAAACAATAGTGACCGAGATTCTTATAATAGAAACTGAAGTTGCTTCTAAAATAGAGATAATCATAATGACAGAGATGACTACTGCTCTAGAAGTTGGGACTGATCTTCTACTTGAAGATCTATGAACTAAACCCTTATCTTACTATAGAAATATTAACTATCTTGATAGAACTCCTTCTACGCTACTAGTACTACTACTAACCAGCCTTTTAACCCACAGAAATAGGAAACACTTTTGAACAAAACCTCTATTCATACTGCCCTCTCTTCCTACCTGTATGAAGAAGCTAAAGCTGCTAACCTGATCCAAATATCTGCTTATACTATACCTGTCAAATTTAATGTTAAAATCGACCAGAAACCATATAAAACTATTATTGACAGTGGAGCCTCCATTAGTATAATCGCATACAAATTAGTTCAGGACTTAGAATTAAAAATAGAACAAGCCTCTACAAGCCTTATTATATCTGCCACTGGAACCTTTTCTCACCCTTTGGGAATTATTTGAGACTTATATGTAGAAATAGACAGTGCTATTATTCCTATTACTGTTGAAGTAGGGTTCCAAAGTTTAGTTTAGTTCAATAGAGGTTTAGGTTCAGGATCAATGAAACTGAACCTGAACCTGAACCTGAACCTGAACTTGCTCTAAAAGTTTAATACTAAAATGAACCTGAACTTAAAATTATTGAATATGAACCTGAACATGAACTTAAAAAAAGTTCAGTTTAGGTTCAGTTCAAGATTCATAAATATGTTCAGGTTTATAATATATATACATGTTTATCTAAATCACAAAGTTAGAATTATAGATGCTAGTGAAATTAAATCATTTCACCAGGTGAAATAGTGAAATAGTTTCACCAGAATTATACCAAAATTTTATTTTGGTGAATTGGTGAAATTGGTGAAATTGGTGAATTGGTGAAATTGGTGAATTGGTGAAATTGGTGAAATTAGTGAATTGGTGAATTGTTGAATTGGTGAAATGGTGTATTGAATTGGTGAAATGGTGAATTGAATTGGTGAAATGGTGAATTGGTAAAATAGTAATTGGTGAATTGGTAAAACAGTGAATTGGTGAAATGGTGAATTGGTGAATTGGTAAATTTGCATAGTCCTATAAACACTTAATAGTTCGGACCTCAAAGTGTGCCTGTAAAAACATAAAATGTAAAAACTTGAACAAAAACCTAACTGAATTCCAGGCTGAAATAATTCCAGACTCTGGAAACACCATTTCGCTAATTCACTATTCCACCAATTCACCAATTTACCATTTTACCAATTCACCAATTTACCAATTCACCAATTACACCAATTACACCAATTCACCAGTTACACCAGTTTCGCCATTACCGATTGGTGATTGGTGAAATGGTAAAATTATTTACAACTCTGATTTAATTTCACAAGCATCTATAGTTAGAATCAATTAGTAAAATTTAGAAAATCATAGAAATATGTATAATTTTATTAATAAAATTATACAAATTTCTATAATTCTCTAAATTTTACTAATTGATTATAACTTTTTGCACTAAGTAAACTTGTTAAGCACCAAAAAATACATCAAATTAGCATATTTTATTTTACCTTTTTTAAAATTTGAAGAAAAGATACTTAATTTTAAAAATTTTTACCAAAAATTTAAAATTAAGCATCTTTAATGCAAATTTTAAGAAAAATAAAATAAAATTTGCTGATATGATATATTTTTTGATGCTAAACAAGTTTACTTATATCAAGAAGTTATAATCAATTAGTAAAATTTGGAGAATCATAAAAATTTGTATAATTTTATTAATAAAATAATACAAATTTCTATGATTCTCTAAATTTTACTAATTGATTATAACTTCTTGCACTAAGTAAACTTATTAAATACCAAAAAATATATCAAATCGGATACTTTATTTTACTTTTTTTAAAATTTGAAGAAAAGATGCTTAATTTTGGAAATTTTTATCAAAAATTCAAAATTAAGCATCTTTGATACAAATTTTAAGGAAAATAAAATAAAACATACTGAAATAATGTATTTTTTAGTGTTAAACAAGTTTACTTAATAAGAAGTTATGATCAATTAATAAAATTTAAAGAATTATAGAAATTTGTATAATTTTATTAATAAAATTATACAAATTTCTATTATTCTTTAGATTTTACTAATTGATTATAACTTCTTGATCTAAGTAAACTTGTTTAGACCAAAAAATATATCATATCAGTATTTTATTTTATTTTTCTTAAAATTTGCATTAAAGATGCTTAATTTTGAATTTTGATAAAATTTCCAAAATTAAGCATCTTTTCTTCAAATTTTAAAAAAAGTAAAATAAAGTATCCAATTTGATGTATTTTTTGGTGCTTAACAAGTTTACTTAGTGAAAGAAGTTATGATCAATTAGTAAAATTTAGAGAATTATAGAAATTTGTATTGTTACAGGAAGAAATGTCAGCACTTTATTTATACGGTAAACTAATGCAGATGACTATTAAAAAGGTAACCTGATTTAGAATAAAAATAGGGGTACAAGAATAATCTGACTTTATTATATTAAATTCTGGATATAAGATAATCTGAAAATTCCTCTCAAAGAAGAGCTAAAACAACCTTCTTTTATACTTTACAAATATTATAAAAATCACTAATCTAATATTATAGAACATTAAGAAAACTACAAAACTAAAACATACGATATTTAATTTAAGACACTATCTTATTAGGCGTATCATATGATAGATTGTATTGTTTCTAAATCATTCTACCAAGGCTAAGCCCCAAACATGCATAATTGATTATGCACAATTAATTATATGCTGGATCGATTATAATTGTAAATCAATTGTCATATGAAATGTAGCGCAGTATATGGATTAATGATCATCTGTTATTGGAGATGTCATGTTTAGGGCGTTAACATTTATTAGGTAATATTTTAGAGGTTGGGGGGTCAAGAAAAATCTTACCTTAGTTAAATTTGATTGGCCAAAATTCTATTTATAGAACTTATCTGGGGATGGGTGTAAGCCCCTATAGTAAATGAATATTAGGTAATAAATGTCAGCACTCTTATTATAAGTCACTGGACCTGCATATGACAATCAGTCATAGTATATATATGGATCTGTATGTGACGATGAGCATGGTATGAATCAGTTTGTATTTGTATTTTAGGTTACTCGATGATCTGTCGATTTCTTAGTTTTTGAATTTTCTGCTCGACTTTAAGTCTAACCATATTGTAGGAACAAGCTAGCTTTAGAAACAAGCAAAACTACTTATTTTAATGAGTATGATGAAGAAAATACAAGAAATACTTATTGAAGTTAGTAGTAAAGCTACTACTTCGCAACAAGAAAACAGCAATGTAGTGAAATGGAATCTCCTACAAATATTGGACTGAAAGTAATATGTTTTAAGTATGACCTTCGAACTAAAGGTAGTAAAACAGAACTGGTAAACTGCTTAGAAGCTTTCTGGAATAAACAGGAACTGTAACTGGAACCAAAACCTAAAAAGAACTGAGAGCAACTAGAAAAAGGAAAATTAACAAACTGAAATGTTGGCGAGAAGTATGTAAAGAAAAATGAACCTCTCTCGCAGGAGAAAATTGATAATCAAAATGAGGCCCTTTCACCTACTTTAACAGTAAACTGGAAGAAAAGATTGATGAGAAATTAACTGCTTTGCTTTCAAGAGTCTTGAACAGAAGTTTACAACAGTGGACAGCGAAAATAAATAGAGTTGGTACAATCAAATCAAGCTTCCCCAAGAAGAAGTTTAAAAAGGCATAGGTCCAATACGAGTATGATTCAGTATGTGATGTTGGGCTTAGCTACAAAGAGTAATTTAGAAAGATTCAAAAAAAAAATTTGCGAAAGTACAGGAATGATTAAGGCTAAGAGCATTTACTCTAAGAGTGGCTGAGGAAGAAGATTGGACCATAGCTAGAAAAATTTCGAAATTGATACCAAATGAGGGTAACAAATTCAAAAATTTGATAGAAAAAACAAGAAAGCAAGCAAGATCACAGGAAGGGTATTCTGTATCTTATAGTCGAAAAGTTTGGCAAGCCAAAAAGAATAAATTTGGGATTGGGGTTCAAGAACAAATTATTACACCCTTATATGCAGTACATGCTACCTACTCTACTCACTTTATTTACTCTGCCATTGCAACTTCATTAAAACCAAGTAGTGTTTCCAAACCCAGGCCCAACTTACCAGAGCATATTCAATAAGGTGGGTAAGCGATTGACCTGTTACTATTGTGGGGGCACAGGTTATATGGCTTCAATATGTGCCTTGAGGTAAACAGAAAAAAGTACAGAAGAAATAAATTTTTTTGGAACAAAACTAATAATGAAAGCTGGTGACTACGCTCGGAAAAAAAAATGAATAGAAGAGCACGAGAAAAGAGGTGATAAACAACGTAATACAGGACAGAAAGGTGGTTGAAAAGATTCACAAGCCAGAGGCAGTGAGGTATTGGATGGAAAAGGTAAACCCTGCACCCGTAATAGCCTGTTGGTTAAAAAACTAGGTTCTTTTGTTTTCAAGAGACATATGGAGCCTGATCGAGAGCAAGGTACTGAAACCTTACAAATTGATAGTAGAGCAAAAAAAATAGTTAGAGAAGGAAGTAGCACAACTTGGAAGAGTAGGTACAGTAAAGAGAATGGAAAAGTCGAAAGCTCATTTGGCTTTCTGCTGGAGGTGTTCCCAATATTTTTGGTACCAAAGCAAGAGCTGAAACGCTTCCATCTGGTAATAGATTTGAGAAGACTAAACAGACAGTTGCCATAGAAATTGATTTGTTTGAGGTCTAGGTGGACTACTAAGATCAATAGAGAAAAATTGGTTGATGATTACGTTGGATTTAAGAGATAACTACTATTATGTACTAATGAACGAGGAAGCCTATCACTTTCTGGAGTTACAAGTAGAAGAAAATTGGTAGCATTATCATGTGCTGTTATTCAGTTTGTTATAGGCAGTATGGATTTTCTCGAAGATAATTCAGTCACTAATTGCCCATTGAAGGTTAAAAGGAATAACCTCGGATTTGCACATAGCTGATATATAGATAGCATACTGCTTGAATCTTGTATTAAAAAAAATTCAGAACGAGATTATTCTGCCTGACCTAAAAAATGCAGCTTTATTCTGGCTTTGGACAAGAGCAGCCTGATACTATCGAGGTGGATAAAGTTCTATGGGCTTTTTGTAGATATGGAAAAGGCACAGGTGATAGTACTAGAGTCGAAGCCTCAAGAGACAAGAAAGTGCTTAAAAACACTAACAGATAACGATTGGGTTATAGCGAGGCAGTTGGCAAGAATTATGGAAAAGATTCAGAGTTTGAAAAGAGCACTTGCCCTGACACAGATAAAATATTTGGAATTTTATGCCCTTTTAGATTCAGCAAACAGAAGTGTTTGGGAATGGGACGAAAAATTCAGTTGTTGGACAAGGTAAATTGGATATACGCTAGTTAATAAAAAATTTGAAAAAGTACAATGAGTGCCTAGTTTAGTGACCATCTCTAGTAAAAAGTCTGTTTGTAAATGCTTCTATAACTGGGTGGTTTGCAAAATTGGAAGGCTTAATAGTATTCAGAAATTGGAAAAAAATATCTGACTGCCAAAAAATTGCAAAGCTAAAGGCCAGCTTGGTTCTACTAAGGCTTGAAACCATTGCAGACTTATTAAAGTATTCCTGGGTCTTAATCTTTATTGACAACTATATGGCTTTGGCAACAATGAGGCTAGGAGGCAAGCAGTAGTAGCAAAAGGAGGCCTATAAAAGGCTCTGGCAAGTTTGTTTGAAAAAGGACATTTGGATTTATGAGTTAAAATATGTAGTATCTGCAGAAAATCTAGCAGATCTATGAACCTGAGTCTTCAATTCATCAGATTGGTATGTCAGAGAGGATAGTGTTCCAGGAGATAGAAATGACCTTTGGACCATATTAAGTCAACTGTATGCCATCCTATATTAACATGAAGTTGCGAAGATTCAATAGCTATCATTTTTGTCTTGGGCAGAAGTAATAAATTGTTTTACCAAAAGGTGAAAAAGCGAGGTAATTTATGTGTGCTCACCCCTGTATTTGGTACAAAAGGTGCTTCATTACGTAAAGAGTTGAGAGCAAGAACAACAATAGTAATCCTAGAGTAGCTGTAAGCAGAGTGGTGGCCATTGCTTCTAGAGCTAAATTGGAAAGCTTTACATCTACCAGAATCAAGAATTATATTTGTGTCCAGATCTTCAGGGTTTGTAGAACCTTGGAGAAACTTGAAGTGGAAATTCTTGGCATGTACATTTGGCTGTGAAGGATTTGTCCCAAAAAGCAAAGGCATTAGCAAAGGAAGTAGTATCCCCATTTTATAAAGCCAAGGCTGAGAAATATGGGCTCTGTACAAAAGTTTTATAAAAAATTTAAGTTGGATGTAGATAATTTGCAGAAAGAGTATTTTGGCATTTATCATATAGCTTGATGTAAGTAGAGTGATGTCCCAAATTTTGCGGGTTCTACAAGTGGTTGTAAACAACCTACAGTTTAAATAGAAGAAAAATTTTAGAAAATCATTAGTGGTGATACAAGTTCTTAGAGCAATAAGGAAAGAAGTTGTGAAGAATAAAACGCCAGAGTGGCCTTGGGACCCATTGCTAGTTTCAATACTAAGGCACTACATGGATGTACCACTACCCTTGGCAAGTGGATCAATGTACAGAAGAGACATTGCATTGGTAGCACTAGGGCTATGAACAATGAGAAAACTAGGGAATTAGGAGAATTTACTATAAAGGATATAAGGTAGGACAACAAAGGAATTCTGTGGGTTCGAATTTGTAAATCGAAGACTGATTAGTTCAAGAATGGCAGGTTTATCTCAGTAGAAAATATGGACTCATAGTATTGTCCAGTTAAGCTCCTAAAACAGTATTTGAAAATTTGGCCTTAACAAACCCGGAAGTACTATTGTTTCTATTAAGACAAGGGAAGAAAATTTTAGTAGCAGCAATTGCTCAGTGGTAAAATGGTTTGCAGAGCATGCAGATTTAGACTAGTAATACAAATTGATGAAATTTTTTCAATCAATTAGTTAATAGATCATTTTATTCAACTAATCGATTAATTGATTTTATTTAGCTAATCAATTAGTTGGCGATTAATCAACTAATCAATTAATCGATTAGTTGACTAATCGATTGACCAATCGATTAATTGAATAAATAATAAACAAAACTTGGTAAAATACACGTAAGGTAGCAACTAAAAACAGCTGGGTTAACATTCTTTATATGATCAGTTAATTAATGACCAATTGACTAATCAATTAATTAATCAATTAATCAATAAGTTGGCCAATCGATTAATCGATTAGTTGACTAATCAATTAATCGACTAAGTTGGGTTTGTAAAATTCAAATTGATTAGTTGTCAACTTTACAACTAATCGATTAATTCGATTTTTGATTTGTATCACTAGTTTAGATAGTAGATTTATAGCCTATTCATTGAGGATTGGTGGAGCAAACGCAGCAATGATGGTAGGGATAATCTTCGTGCAAATTTGAGTAATTGGAAGTTGAAACTTGAAGGTGGTGATGGTGTACCTGAGGATGGTGTCAATGGCACAGTTGGGTACTTCAGGCCATATGGGTTTAAAAAAAAAAGGGGGATAATATATGTAAAGAATGTAATGAAAAAAATTTTTTTTGGTTTGTTTGTTTGTTTTGAATTAAATCGAAAAATAAGGAAGTAAATAGAGCACAACCCAGAAAAGGGAAAAAAAGAAAATAAATAAAAAAATGATAAATGAAATAAAAAAATAGAAATGATAGAAAATACATGATATAAATGAATAGAGATGCAGCCTGAGAAATGAAATAAAGAATAAAGGGTTATATAGTACCCGATTTAAATAAAATATAAAAAGGGCAAGCAGTCCGAATATAGAAAATTGGGTTGGGTCCGGAAAAAAGCAGTAGCTCGTGACCTAAGAGCATGTGTACAGCGAAACAGTTGAGCTGGAACCTGGATATCATTTTCTCACACAATTCTCGCCAACAATTCCATACCATACTTTGTAGAGCATAAAGGTATTGTTGGCCATGGAAATTTGTACCTTTACCAGAAGGGATAGGTTCCATGACAAACAATAATAATGATCCATTGTGAACGAAGCCACAAGGCGGAACATTATTGTGAGTCACTGGACCTGCACGTGACAATCAGTCATGGCGTGGATCTGGATCTGCATGTGATGATAAGGCATGGTGTGAATCAGTCCGTATTTGTATTTTAGGTAACTCAACAATCTGTCGATTTCTTTGTTTTTGAATTTTCTGCTCGATTTTGAGTCTAGTTATGGCCCACCCGCCGCACCCAAAAATGTGTGACCCAAATTCCAGATACACGATTCTTGCAAAGCTGCTTACGTGATATCAGGGGATTTGGTAAACTTTGCTGCAAACTACTTATCCAATACCAATTTCACCAATGGCCATTTCAATTACAGCCCGCTTCCCCGACAACCCATTTCCCCAACAACCCATTTCCCTGACAGATTACTTCCCCGAATCCTTTTCTCCAATATCCTATTTTACTGACAACCACTTTTTTGACATTCCATTTTACTGACAATCTATTTCACCTACAACCATTTTGCCAACAGCTATTAATAAAGCTTCACAAATAGATTAGCTTTATATTATGTAAATGATTTTTGATTATCAATCATTTTGTTCATGTGATGAGAAAATGATGGAAATTATTCAAATTATTACAGACTGTGAGAATGTCATTTTTGTTTGCTATATAGCCAAAAACCATAATAAAAGTGTGGAAAAATTTAAAATAAGATGATCGTAATCGATCTATTGCTTTCGCTATGAATTAATAATCAGTTTATCTATATATATATGTTGTGCATCAGATTAAAACTTTCATCAGATTGAATCCAACGTACGTCAGATGACTATCTGTTGACCAGAATTAAATGATCGGCAACAACTGGCCTAAACTAACCCCTAACTTTACCGTAATTTACCCTAACCCTAAACTAATTTAGGCCGGGTCTAATCTGACGCACAACATGTATATAGTTACAAATGAAAGTTTATTTGCAAATAGCTGTCGACGAAATGAGTGGTGAAATAGGATGTCGGTAAAATGTGATGTCGAGAAAGTGGCTGTCGGCAAAATGGCATATCGGTGAAAAGAACACGGGGAAGTAAGTTGTCGAAGAAATGGAGTTGTCGAAATTGTGGGTGTCGGTGAAATAGCTGTCGGCGTAATTGGTGTCAGAGAAATAGGTGTCGGCAAAATTGGGAAATGCCGATATCGGGTGGCTTGTCCGTGGCTTCTATCCTATACTGTACTTCGTAGAGCACAGAGGTATTGTTGGCCATGGAAATTGTTCCTTCACCAGAAGGGATAGGTTCCATGACGAACAATAATAATATAAATTCTTCCTTCTAAATGGGTTTCTATTGCTGTAAAAGGAATTCCAGTTGAAAAAATGAATTTCGCTAATATACTATCTACGTCTAATTTACTTAATGACATTGTATAGCCAGAAACTTGGAGGCCCAGTGAATTTCTTACACTTTTTGGAAGCTTTTACACTTAATTAAATGTTCTTTTAATCGGCCAATTAAATCAACACAGCCCTCTTTGCAGTGGTTACACTTTTGGTGAGGCTTCGTTCGACCATGCTTGTCATTTTCTGTAATTTTGTGAAGTACAAACGAATTTCTTTCAACGGAGGTCTTCCACGAGAAATAGTTATTCAAGGTAATTTTATTTTTTTAATATTAGTAATCGTTAGAAATACTATTTAATAATAAAATCGAATTGTTTAATTTTATTATTTAATAAAAATCAAATTACTTAATGCTAATTTTATTTCTTTAATATAAATCGAATTGCGTAATTTTATTTATTTTTATGATGATTACGTCATGATGTTTCAGAATTTTTAAGATCATGTTTTAAAACATCTGCCATCTCTGTGTAGTGTCATTAAACGGTGGATCCGCAAATGAAGTACAAAATTCAACACTTGGCATGTTATTAAAAATTGGAGTATATGTGTTTGTACGAGAAAAATTTTTATTTGATCTAGCATTTGACGTACTAAAAAAGAATGATATTTATTATGATGATTATTTAATGTTGATAAGAAAACTTCTTGTTCTTCAGGATTTGTGCAAATATTACCACCCATAATATTTTGTGAGTTATCATTATTGTCAATACCAAAAGATTTTGGGTAGTTGATAATATTTTAAAAAATCTTGTTTGGTTTTCTGCATAATTCGATTTTATATCCTTTTGTTTCGATATTTTTGATAGAACTAGTTGATCTTGGTAATTTAACTTTGTGTCTATTTTTTACTCTGAGCAAAAGGTCAATTTATAAATTATGACTGGCAATGTTGCCATTCATGTTTTTCTCCTAAATAACAATTTACATATTGGCGATTTTCTTTCTTAAAAACACATTTTAAAAAATTTGAATTGTTCACATTTTGTAGAACAGATTTGACAATATCTATTTGCGATGTACAATGTAGTTATTATGCTATTTATTTCTCTTGATTGTGATCACAATTAATGCCATAGTAAATTCATATAGGTTCGCTTTCTGATGACTTATTTCCGGGTTCGTATGATTTCGCCGACAATCACTTCACCGACATAACATTTTACCGACAAATACTCACCGACAAGTTCATTTTACCGACAGTTTGTTTCACCGAAGTTCATTTCACCGACAAGTTTTTTTCAAAAAGCACCCTAACTTTAGCCCTGATTCTACCTAATTCTACCCTGACCCTAATGACAATGACCAGAATTACTTTGTCGGTGAAATGAGCTTCGGTGAAATAAACTGTCGGTAAAATGAACGTGTCGATGAATGAAATGTTATGTCGGTGAAGTGATTGTCGATTAATTGATAGCCACCCTTATTTCCTCATCTGGTATATTGCGTACATACGTACTACTTATCACTATGCAAGTGTGACGCCAAGCCCGACTTTTAAAGTGAGGGGAAATTAAAGCGAATTGGCGAATTACTTATTTCTGCAAGTGTCATGAAAACTAATAACCATTAATTTTATGCATCAATAATGCGCAAAATTAACTGATTTGAGTCAGGAACAAATAAGGAACTTTTTTTATTTTAGAATTTCCTCTCGTGTTCATTCTACAAATCAAACCTGTAATTTTGATTCATGAAGGAAGTAAAAAATGGGTTGACAAAACTTATTTTAGGAGCCGAGGAATTAAACTTATCTTAAATAATCGTTTCAACCTGAATTGACACTAGTTTTAATATGAATATACTGACAACATGAGTATCTATTGTTTGCAGATAAGTATATACAGAGTAGTGTTATATGATTTAAAAACTGACAGTTAAAGTAAATATTGGAGTCGGTAGAACAAATAATGAAATCGAATGTTTGGGATAACACATCAACGTGTTGGGCTTAAAATTGAATGAATTCATAGCACGTTAAACGTGCTGGATAACACATCAATGTGTTAGGTCACACATCAAATGTGAAGAAATTTAAATTTGTATAAGTGCAAATTTTCCAATGTAGTAAAGAGAGAGTCACCGATTTTCCCTAATAAGATAATAAAGAGAGTGTTTTTCTTTCGTTTTACCTTAAAATAACAAAGGGAGTAAACTAGGGTAGTACTGAAGAGATCTTTATTCTAGTAAATCAGAAACTTATCTCCCCAGTAACTATTAGAGTTAAATCGGTTAAACGTATACACACTCCCTTCTTAAGTTACAGTAGATCTGTGTAACCGGGAAGGGTTTCCCCGGTTAAACGTAGTAATTCTCTTATTATTATTATTATTATTATTATTATTACAGTATTATTATTATTATTATATAAAAATATATTATTTATTTTTAAGAATATCGTAAATTCAAAACTGTATTTGTTGATCAGCTATAAATTAATTTTGAAATTTATTTTACTAAATACTATTTCATCAAAACTATGATTCTGACAATTTATATTAATAACAAAACAATCTTAATCTTTTTATACTACTATTTCTCTAAATTACGATATAAGACTTATATATTAGATTGCAATATTACATAATTTATATTACAACGTTACGTTATTATATTGATTTTGCGATATTATTTTTTATAATTTGCGGCTTATCGTTATTTAAAAAATGCAAGTGTTGCAAACCTTAGTTATAGTATAAAAAAGTTGCAATTAATATTTGCAACAAGCAATGCTAATCCCAACCCTAACCCTATCATCATGTGCTAATAGCGAAAATAGAGCAAACAAATATTTACTATTGGCACATGATTTGTGTTACTTGCAGAAAGTAAATTACGTTAATCTAACCGCAAAAAGAAATACCATTTATAGAGATGCGTTAACGCCGGATTACTTTATTTTTACAATAAAAATATACTATAATGCCAATTTTAGCAAATACTATTTATAGGAAATATAGGTTACAGCACGTTTGAAACTATATCACAGCATAAACAAATTACTAGAAATGGGGTTGTTCACTTATTAAGTTCAACAGAAAATTTTTTTCAATTTACTGATGTAATAAAAATAATAAAACAAATTCCTTATTTTTCTCTGGTCAAGATACTATAAAACCCAGTTGGCATACATCTCTATAAAACTATCACAATAAAAGAACTATGGATATACTCTATAAATTAGCTAATAAAAAGCTTGTGGCCCACTAGGCATAAACTATAAAATGCTTAAATACTGTTGAAATCCGCCGAAGTTAATTTGCAGTTTATCAATACAAACAAACACAAGTGTTTATTAATTTTCGTGACACTTGTAGAAAAAAGTAATTACCGCTTCGCTTTAACCTCTCCTTACTTTGGAAATTCGTTTTTGGCGTCAAACTTACGTAAGTACTTACATGCATTACTGTATTAATGATGATTTACGTATGCAAATAAGTCTTATCAGCTATTAGAAAACGCATTTATATAGTAATTTACGAATATGGCGAAAATTAGCGTCAATTATGATCACAATTAGTGAAAATAAAATGTAAAATTGTATGTCGCCAATTAACCATAAATGGATATTGTCAAATTTGTCTACAAAAATGTGACAGTTCAGATTTTTTAACGTTTTGGCAGAAAATCGGCCAATATGTAAATTACTGATTAAGGAAAAAACTTGCATGCACATTACCAGTCATAATTTATAAAACCGACCTTTTGCTCAGAGTAAAAAAAGTAGATCAATTAATTTTGTCAAAACATTGAGACAAAGGATCTAAAATCAAATTATGCAATATCCTACGATTTCTAATATCAAACGAAGTTCTAATCATGAAGCGTGTACTTCATCGGAGTATGAACCGTTTAAAGTTATGGGTTTACCTAACGTTACCATTCCAGACATTCATATTGTATGTGAAAATTCCGGAAATATATCCGAAGGTTGTAATAGAGATGGATTTGATATTTGTGGTAATTTAGCAAATAGATCCAAAAGCTATAATTCAAAATTTAGATCCAATAGTTGTAATTCAAAAATTGGATCCTATTATAATTATAGTTTAACAATAGAATCAGAAAGTTACTTTTAACTTAAAAAATGTGATGGCCATAATTAAGAAAACAGATCTGATGACCATGCTTAGGAATTGGGCCTGAACATTATATCTAGGAAATAGATTTGATGACAATAATCTGGAAACGAAACCGATAACTATAACTCACGATGCAGACACGATATTTTAATATTCGATGTTTATGATTCAGGAGCTGGATCGGAACGTTATAATTCAAGAAATGGGTCTATTTGGAATTAGACATGTTTTTTTGCATTTGTATATTTCTTCAATTTAGATGGATGCAGATTCCTTAAGTTCAAATCCGATTTTTCTTTAATGTCCTATTCTGACGTCTTTCTTCAGTCCTAGTTCAAATAATTACCTTTTTTTTGCTATTAACGGAATTATTTTGCATATTTCCGTTTGTATAAATTCAATTTTGTAAATTTTGTGTAGTATACTTGCTAAATTGTATTTTTGCTTTTTTTTTCTTTTTTTGTTATTTTCATATTTTGACTGTTTTGGATCGATTTTTATGTATAAAAAAAAAGTATTAAAAGCTTTTATCAAAGTAAAAAAGAAAAAAAAAATCGATGTTATATAAAACAACTTTACAAAAATCTGTCAAAATTGAACTTGCTACAAAGTTTTGCAAATATAAGTAATTTATTAGCATTTTATTACTATATTTTAATCTTATAAATATATTTGTCAATTATTATGCTGAAAAATGCTAATATTAGCAATATCTTATCAATATTTTAGTAATAATAAAGGCCTAAAAATTACTAATATTTAGCCTATTTATTAGGTATTTCAAAGTACTGATAATGAAATAATCTTGTAATAAATTATTAAATTTGCTAACATAGTACTAATAATGCGCTATATATTGCTTATTATTGGCAAATATTTGCTTATTTCGAAATTGTCAGATTTTGTAAAGAAAAATCCATTCGGAACATAAATTTGATGTCATATTTTGAATAAAATTATAACTGCATCTCACATTGTGTATGTACGTATGTCTTGCATATTAGATATACGTATGAGATTATTAAAACAAAGTATATAATACACTGAGTCCGCAACTAGTGATCCTTGCTGATCAAAAGCTTTCGACCGATACGAAAAATTTTGTGTTGATCTGGTGATATTATCATTCTATATTAAATACATCAATGCGAATTTTACTAGCTCAGACTTGAATAATACTAACTACTAAATACAATGATTTCATAATGCTTATTTTAAATGCATCACATTTAATTAAATTAACATAACGATTGTTTCTGGAAATAGACTACTGATCACCAGCGTAGGTAAATGATATCAAATAGGTACCGATAGATGTCCCTATTGCTGCCAAATTTTGGCGCAAAAAGAGGTCAATAGGGTGCCAATAAGAATAATAATAACAATAGGCATCAATAGGGTCCCGATAGGGTATCAACAAGGTATCCCTGTGACTAAATAGATTTGAGTACCATAATGGAGTATATCCTTTAGTTGTTATATTTGTACAGAGATAGATGGTTTTCCAAGGCAAAATTGTTTTATTGTCTGCAGATAGTAATTGTTCTATAAAAAGTATATTGCAGTTTTTAAACTATTGATTGTTGGAGTAGTGAGTTTTAAGGCTAAAATATTGTATATAGGATATAATTTTAGATTAGTGTTTGAGAAAAGAAGGTTGTTAAAATCAAGATTGTTGATTTGTATATTATATATTGCTAATTGTTGTAATTGAAATATTTAGGTAAAATAGCAAAGTTTTCTGTTGTGCAAAAGAAGAATATCTTTGTCAAATATGGGACTCCAGATTTTCAAAAGCCATTCTTTAATTCTTAAAATAGCAATTTGTTTTAGAATAGGAGTGAAATAAATAATTTTTCTAAAGAATATTACTAAAAATAACCAGCAGTGATTAGCAGGGTTGGCATGAATGGAATTCGGACAATGGAAATCTGTCCAATATCCATTGTCCGAATGTCCGATCAAAAGCAATGGACATAGGATTGGACATAATTGGTTAATCACATGATATTAAATCGTTTCATATGATTAGTCATTTAATTTAACATGTGACAATTAACCAATAGAATTGCATCTGTAATCAACAAAGATTTTAGTCAATCGTAATAATAAAAGAGTTTTTTATTTTTTATTTTTTATTTTTTTTTATTTAACACCTCCGTAGAGGACGCCATGTAGGCGTTCTTTATTATAATTTACTAACGAGCAATTAATATTACATTATATAAAAGAAAGAATTAACCAAATTAACCAAAATTAACCCCCTCCTTTCTAGGGACAGGAAATCATTGCCAGCGAAGAGAGTACCAAGAGGTTTATCCACGTACCCTTAAAATAAGGTATTTTTTAACCCCATCAATACCCTTACGTCCCCCTCCTTCATAGCGTTCAAAATCTTTAACTCGTTATTTAACCTCATCCGAATTATATCTGGTAAGACTGTTTCCGGTATCTGTTTCTGTCCCCACTTAACCTGGGTATACCAGCACCAGATCTCATATAAACAGGTAATGTGCACCCATATTGCTGCTTTACATTTGGAAATCTCTTAAATATTAAATGAGGAAAAGATTTCATCCCATGACAAAAGAAGTCTATCCTTATCTGTGGTTACCAAGCATTTATATGCCTCAGTCCATATCATTTTACTAACCCTACACTCCAAAGCAAAGTGTAGTGGGGTTTGTATCTCTCCGGGACACGCCAGGCATTCTCCACTTTCCTCCTGGTTCAAGTGTATTAAACGATATCCGAGGGGAAGTGCCCGGAAGTTCAACCTCCAAGCAACATCCTTTTTCCTATTAATAGTCCATTTCTCCTTAATCCAGTTAGCATGCTCTGACTGACTGGGTGAGGGCTTGACCTTTGATCGTAGGTACTCCGTAGCATCTTTGACCGAATAACTGCCTCACTGATTTCCTATCCTAAACTCCTCTAGGTCCCATGACCCACTATCTTCTCCGAGCACTTGACCTTCTAGCTGGTTCCACGCTAGTATATAAGGCTTCCACCTCTCCGGCCACCCCTTGGTTATCACTGTGCTGCTGTTTAAAGCTTCTTTAATCGTAATGTTTTTCTTATTCTGCAGGTTTTCAGTAATTATTGCACGTTCTGCCTTCGCCCAGAAACTATCACTTGTCCACAACTTAATAAACACTGTGATTAGTCTAGCGTCCAATGCATCCTTTAATATTGGAGCTGCCAGGCCTCCTTGGTCATACCCCTACTAGAAGGTTGAATAACGAGGAAGCATTCTCGACCTATTCTTAATCCACTCCATTATTATATTATTAAAGAGGTATAATTGCTTCCTCTTTGAAGGAACGAGGTATGCCAGGTACCACATTTTCGAGATGAATAACGACTTTGATATTAAAATTCTACCTTTAAAAGAGAGGTTTCTATTTGCTATCGATTTGATTTTGTCTTGAATTGTACCAGCTAAATCTTCCCATAAACGCTTTATAGGGTTACCTCTACCATCCACCTTATACCCTAGTATTGCGATCGGTTCCCCCTCCGTTAATCTCTTAAATTCATTTTCCCCAGGTAAATTAAGTCCCTGTGCTGCTGTCATCAGTGGTACCAAAACTGTTTTCGATTTATTTACTTTAGCATTCGATACCACCTCGTATACCTTAGTTGCTCCCATAAATTTAAGCCAATCATCCTGAGAACCAATACCTATAGTCAAATCATCCACGTATGCGGCGATTTTGAACTCCTGGTTCTTAATGTTAATACCATTAATACTATCATGTAAACGCCTTAATAGAGGTTCTATTGCAAGTGTATATAAGAGCGGAGATAGCGGGTCACCCTGACAAACCCCTCTTTCAACCTTGAAGGGTTCTGAAACCAAACAAGAGTCCGTGACGTAAGCTTGTTGTGACGAAAAAAGTGCGTTAACAACGTTACTAAACTTTGTGTCAAAATTCATCTTCTCAAGAACCGTACGTAAATATTCATGATTAACCCTGTCAAAGGCTTTTTGCTGATCTATAAAGAGAAGCCATTGATCTCTGAGCTGATCTGTTTGGTTTCTCATAACCGTTAACACGTCCAAAGCCGCATCCAAAATCGACCTACCTGTCATGAATCCTCTTTGGTATGAGCCAATACGTTCGCACATATCACATTCAGACGATTGGCCATAATTTTCATAAAGATTTTAATGTCACAATTCGTAAGCGAGATTGGTCTCCAATTACTTATCGTTTCTAAATTCTCTTTTTTTTTAGGAATAAGCATGATAATGTTCTGGCTCCACGAAGTCGGCATTTCCCCAGTTTCTAGTACTCTATTAAATAACTTTTGTAAAATTGGAATCACTTCTTCTTTTGCTAACTTGTAAAAATCGTAGCTAAGGCCGTCCGTTCCAGGGGACCTGTTATTGGCAAGCGTGCCTAGTTTTTTATTTATTAAGCATTGTGTTATAGAACTTCATAAATAAAGCTATACTTTTATTAATAAACCAACTCTTTTCAGTGAAATAATTCTGTACATATGTTTATTATATCATCCTTTGAAAGATTAGTATGTATATATGTATGTACGATTATATGAGGCGCAATTTTTTTTATAATAATCATTATGTATTACGATTAATTAAATGATAAGGGATCTATTCAATCTGTTTAAGTTTTGTTCCATAGTGTCCAAGTTTTAGAAACATTTCATAATGTGATCGATTTATATGTATCAGCTGGTGGGAAATTTGATTTTTTTTTAATATGAATATTTGAACAAATAGCAAAAAGTTTCTATTTAAACCATATACATATAGGGATAGTTTCCCAAGCTAAAAATAAAAAAATAATCAATAAACGTAGATATACTAAACTAAATCAATTTTTTATATAGTTTTCGCCTTGGTCATGAGCAAATCAGCATTGAACATATCATCGGACATTGGAAAATTGTCCGAATTGTCCTATGAACGTGATCGGACATTGTCCAGTATTGTCTAGTGACAACCATAGCTGCGCCACATAGAACATCGAAATTGCATAGGACAATTCAGAAATGTCCGATGTCCGATAAGAAACTACCGGATATATAGCTTGCACAACCCTGGTGATTAGAGTGGTGACAGATATTACATAATATTTTAGGGAGAGGGGGGTCTCTGAAATCTTATGTTAAATATTGAAGTTCATAATAGCCAATCAAATTGCTCTTATGTAGGGGGAGGGGGGTAGAGTATAGAAAAATTATATTACGTAATATATGTCACCACCCTTATCACTACCTCTAGATATTTTTAGAGTTAGGGTGAAGTTATAGAAATTTGGTTTTTGATATATAATATAATATAGTTTAGATAAGATCCTAATTTTAGTTTTTATAAGGTTTTTGGGTGTTTTGAACATTTTATTTATGATAATTAATCCTGTTTACTTAGTATGGTTTAAAGATATAAGCATTCCAGTGATTGATTACTGCTAGTTATGGTTAGAATATTCTTTTATAAAATACTACAGCTTGTTAAAAGTATAAGTTTGTGAAATGTAGAAATATTTAAGAGGTATAGGTTAATAACAGGCCCAGGACATGCCCCTTAAAATAGATCAAAATGCTATCTTTTAAAAAAAAACATATGAGTTTACTATATAACTTTGAGCTAAATCTTACATATTAACTTTAAATTAAATTTTTCAGGAATATAGAACAAGGTGAGAAGAAAAAATTTGAGCTTAAAAATTGAATTAAAATTTTCCAACTTTGTACAAAACAAAAATGTAACTTTGCTAAAAACAAATATTTTTGATTTTAAAATTATAAATATATGTAAAATCATGCCCTGAACAACTTTACTTAGGTGACAGAAGTAGGTTACCTTGTAAGAAAAATGAGTTATCTATGACTAAAGTTAAAATTTTGGAGGTTTCAATATAAACCCCTTTTTTGTTAAAATAACCTGCTTTAGGCATCTAAGTAAACTTGTTCAGCAGGTAATTCTGCTTATATTAAAGTCAAAATGTGCCTTTTCAAACCTTTTCTAAGTAAAAAATAGGATTAAAGTTGGGAAAAAAAATTTTTTTCTAAAAAAATTTTTTTTAGAAATAATTTTTGTTTCCAACTTTAATCCTATTTTTCACTTAGTAAAAGGTTTGAAAAAGCATATTTTGACCTTGGCATAAATAGAATTACCTGCTGAACAAGTTTACTTAGACGCCCAAAGCAGGTTATCTTGACAAAAAAAGAGGTTTTATATTGAAACCCCAAAAATTTTAACTTTAGTACATAGATAACCTATTTTTCTTACAAGGTAACCTACTTCTGTCACCTAAGTAAAGTTGTTTAGGGCATGATTTTACATATATATAATATTTGTTTTTGGTAAAGTTACATTTTTGTTTTGTACAAAATTAGCAAAATTTTAAGGTTAATTTTTTTCTTCTCATCTTGTTCTATATTTCTAAAAATTTTAATTTAAAGTTAATATGTAAGATTTAAAAGAATTTTTAGCTCAAAGTTATATAGTAAATTCATATGTTTTTTAAAAAATTTTAATTATAGATAACAATGAAAGGGGCATGTTCTGAGTCTAATAAGTATATCATTATTAGTGTTAATAAAGAGATTTAATAAATGTTTTGTATATTTAGTTAAAGAAATAAAAGATTGTTAAGTTTTTGGTTTGAGATTAATATAACTTGATATAGTTATTTAATACTTGGAACAAGTATAGTATTTAGTTAGATTGAGATTTGTTTGGAATAAAGTTTTTTGACAAGTTAAATTAAGAAAGTGTTCAATTTTTTATTAATTTTGTTAAGTGTGTGTGCTATTGATTCTGACTATTATAAATAACCAAAATATCTTATGATATCTTCTTTTTTTCCTTGGGGTTATTTGTTGGTTATTAAATAACAAATATGTATTTTTGAAAGGTTATGTTAAAAAAGAGACATTAGTTGATTTTTTTTGGTTTATGATTTGGTTGGATTATCTGATATTATTAATTTGGCTAAAAGTATAAAAGTATAAGTATAAAAAAGAGAATAAGAGAAATAAAATAAGAGCAAGAAAAATTGAGAAAGAGTTAGAGAGAGAGAAAAAGAGAGAGAAAGAGAGAAAGAAAAAGAGAGAATGAGAGAAAGAGAGAGAAAAAGAGAAAAAAAAAAAGAAAGAGAAAGAGAAAGAGAGAAAATTTTTTTTCTAATTGAGAACATAAGAAAATTTTTGAGAACATTAAATTAAATAAACATGTTCTCATGAGAACATAAATTTCAAAACAGATTTTCCAACACTGATTTGAAGAGCTTGTTTTAAAAATAGATGTATTAATAAGTTTTTTTTTAATTTAATGATAATTTTAAGTTGGTAAAAAGAGGTAAAAAGGTTTGTTGATTTAGATATATTTCAGAGTTTAGAATATATCTTAATTCTTTTATAAGTGATATGTGTAATAGCTGCTTTATTTATGAATTTGTTAATTTTGTTCCAGATTCTATTTATATTATTTAGACTTTTGGCTAAGGATATTTGTAAAATAAGAATAGATAGATTTTGTTTAGCATGGTTTTTGTAATTTTTAATATGTTGCTATAAAGTTTCTTTTTATAAAAAAAGATCTCTTGAATATAATTTATGTTGTTTGATTTGAGTTACTTTTTTAAATTTTAAATATATATTATTTAGTTTTAATAATTTTAATATAAATTTTATTGTTTAGTTTTAATAATTTTTAATTTAAATTTTAGTTCTCAACTTCAAATAATTCATAGGAAATTTTCTTTAAAGTTGATCAATTCTTTACTATATTCTTTAAGTCAAATAACTAACACATTCTAATCAATAATATGATTGCTTAAAGTAATTTTTTAAAATATAAAGGATGCTATTAAGTAAAGGCTTCTTGTGTCCTAATAAAGAATTCTAATGGTAGTTAAAACATCAAAATTGGCTTGGTGGATCCAAGTATTTTAGGTTCCATGAAGCCAATTTTGATGTTTTAACTACTATTAAAATTAAAAAAAAACTCTTTTTAACTTCAAATTAGAATACAAGAAGTCTTTATTTAATAGCATCTTGCATATTTTAATATATTACTTTAACCAATTATATTATAGCTTGAAATAATAATATAATATTACAGAGTTGTAATAATAAAAAATACATTAGCTTTAAAGAAAAATTCTTTTTGAATTATTTGGTGTTAAGATTATTAAATACTAAAGAATATATATTAAAATTTAAAAAAGGTTTATATATATATTTTTAATAAAACAATTATTATTTATTGCAAGTGTAATGTATTGCTACCATAATTGACCAATTATTTTTGTTTGTTTAGATTTTATATTAATCAAAACAAAACAAATAGTGGCCAGATTAATATTAGAGTTTGGATTTTGTAAAGGCAGTAGTTAGAACACTCTTCTAATTCAAAATTTTGCAAAAAAATTTTTTTGTTAAGAAAAAATATAGTTTTATAGTTAAAATTTAGATCAGAATCAAAAAAACTATTTTATTTTAATTTTATGTTATATCTAATTAGGGATAGGTTCAGCTAACTAGGTTAGCTATTGGTTAGCTATTATCAACTATCAACTAGTAGCCAAATAGCTGGCTAAAGCTAACAAATTACTTGATCAATTTTTTAATCAATTTTTCAATCAAGTATATAAGCAAGTGCCAAATAATTATATTATGACAGGGTGAAACCTGAGTCACCAGCTAGTAAAACCTGAGTTTATTAGTAAAATCTGAGTTTTTAAAAAAAAAATAAGTAAAATCTGAGTTTATTAGTAAAACCTGAGTTTATTAGTAAAATCCGAGTTTTTAAAAAAAATAAGTAAAATCTGAGTTTATTAGTAAGGGAATAGAAATTTGTTGCACCCGTGACATGCCGCACCCTCTGATTCAGCCAATCAAATCGCACGATTTTGTAGGCAAAAAATTTTATTTTTTAAAAATTCAAAATTATACAAGTAAAATGTAAAAATAAATAAGTGATATCAAAGCATATAAAGTAAAATTTTATTCTGAACAACTTTTTCTAAGTCATAAAGATAGATTATCTTAGTAAAAAAACGTTTTATAAGAAAAATCAAAAATTTCGAATGTTAGCACATATAAATCTTTTTTTTTTACTAACATAAATCTATCTTTACGTTTAAGAATTATATGTAAAAGGGTTGACATGCGAAGCTTGGACCAGAGGGTTTAAATAGGCAATCCCCTAGTCAGGTTGTAGGTATGGCAACTAGTGTAGAACCTTCGGGCGGACTACTTAAATTAGACAACCAAAAGTTGTACGTGTGGCTAGTTGTACTCTCATTCAATGTAATTCAATTGTGGGTGCGCCCAAAGAGGCGCCCTTGATCCACAGGCTTGATTAAATAAACTCTCACCCAAAGTGGGAACTTTGACACAAAAAAAAAAAATAATAATAATATTTCAACTCATTATTGAGACATGGAATTACCTTGAACCTTTCACAGGTTGTTTATAAAGTATCTAAAAATAAGGCTATGTTTCTAATATTCTCTATTAAAATGTAAGTTTTAGGTATTCATCTTGCGGAATGTTAAAAATTTCGTCAGCTCGAGCAAAAAAGCTTTATCTTAAAACATGAAAGTCAAAATTTAATTAGAACTTTGCAAAAAAAACCAACATAGTTACTTTGAGAAAGTTCTGCTGCAGTGTTTTTCAATTGAAAAAAATCAGATAAATAAGTACAATATTTGTATGAAAACTTTAGAATTTTATGCTTTTCTTTATAAATAAAAGACTTAAAACAATTTGGGGTCTTTGCCTTGAAAATGACCTTATGGGACTATGTAGATCTTATGAATAAAAATTAAAATTTCTAGCTATCCAGTAATCCAATTCAAATAAACTTTTTTTTATTTTGTAGAGCTTAGTAAGTTTTACAAAATAAAAAAAAGTTTATTTGAATTAGATTACCGGATAGCTAGAAATATTAATTTTTATCCATAAGATCTACATAGTCCCGTAAGGTCATTTTCAAGGCAAAGACCCCATTTGATCGATCTTTTTTAATTTTACTGATAAAAATCTGATTATAGTAAAATGATCAATATAACTGATAGTTTTGATTACTTAGTTGATTTATCACCCTAATAACCAATCGTGCAATTTGACTAGCTGCTTGATCAATTTTTACCAATTTTGCAATCATAAAATTGTGCAATTTGATTGGCTACTTATTACTGTGGCATAAAAAAAAATTTCGGGTTTTGCTATTTTTTGACCCGGCCGGATATGAAAACCAAATTATTTTATTTATATTGCCTAATTAAAAAAATAATTAATAATTGAAAAAAAATAAT
>QKWP01000270.1:295824-313018 GCA_003550325.1 Gigaspora rosea
TTTTTTTATTTGAATTATATGGATCCATATAATTTAAATAAAAAAAAATTTTATCGAATTTGATCAGGTGGTTGCAGAGATATCTGATCAAAGTTTTGACAAAATTTAAAAGGTATCTGTCATATGACAGATACGTTTTAAATTTTTAACAAACATTGATAAAGGATATCTTAGCAACTACTTGATCAAATTTGATGAAACTTTTTTATTTGAATTTTATGGTTTCATAGAATTCAAATAAAAAAATGTTTATCGAATTTGATTAGGTGGTTGTCAAGATATCTTCGCTCAAAGTTTTAGAACAGTTTTTGTTTAATAGCAGATTTCACCTATCTATATCAGATTTTACTTATTTTTTTTAATAAACTCAGATTTTACTAATAAACTCAGGTTTTACTAATAAACTCAGATTTTACTTATTTTTTTTTAAAAACTCAGATTTTAATAAACTTAGGTTTTACTAATAAACTCGGATTTTACTTAATTTTTTTTAAAAACTCAAATTTTACTAATAAACTCAGGTTTTACTAGCTAGTGACTCAGGTTTCATCCTGTCGTATTATATTTTTATATGTTATATAGCTATACAAAGATCTGATTTATATTTTAAACCAATCTAATTTTGGTCAAATTTGTAAATTATTTGGCCTATTGAAGATAAGTTTAAACTCATTCACAATAGGCCAAATAATTTGCAAATTTAGACAAAGTAATTTTAGCCTAGATTTTGATTATTGCTTTTAGCCAATCAAAATTTAGAATCTGCTATAACATGTCAACTAGAGTATAATTACTGTCAAAATTTCACTATTACATAATTTTTGGTCAATAAAATAATAAGATCAGGTGTAATATATCACAAGCAGAAGATTAAAACAAAAATGTTTACTTTTTAAAAAATGCTCATTTCCCTAATATTTATATAAGAAATTACCTTTTGTACTTTAATAAATAATTTCTTGAGCAATTTTACTATATGTCTTGCTAACATTAAGCCAGGTTCCCAAAATATACATAGATAGGTCAGGTATTAGTTTGCTTATTTTTAGTGTTCTTATACAAATCTTTTTTATTTATAGAGTTCAGCTAAAGCAGAGCGAGTTTTGATTGTCTACATGCATGTTACTGATCAGTCTACATTTACAAACAAAATTTGGTATTTTTTATATCTTTTAGCAAAGGTTTCTCAATGGCTATATAATTAAACTTAATAAAATTTTTTTTTATTCAATTCTACAAGCTTGCAGAATTGGAATAAAAAAGGATTTATTGAGTTTGACCTGGTAGTTATTGAGAAATGTTAGTTTAAAGTTAAAAAAAATTATCGAAATCTTAGAGAGATACAAATATATTGTAGCTACGATTATTTTTTAAAATTTAAATAAAAAAATTTCTCAATAATCACCAAACCAAATTCAATGAAAATTTTTTTATTTTAATTCTACAAGCCTGTAGAATTGAATTAAAAAAATATATTGAACTTGGATTTGTAGTTGTTGAGAAATATTGATTAAAACTTCAAAGAAATTTATCCCCAACTTTTTTTTATAAGTGCTAAAATTTAATGAAGATTACTCAACACATACTAATCAAATTTGATCAATATTTTTATTTTAATTCTATGAGATTATAGAACTAAATAAAAAATATATTAATCGAATTTTATTAGTTATATGCAAGTAATCTTGTTTAAAATTGAAGCATCTGTTAAAAAAAAGCTGCAGTTAAAATTTTTTAGCTTTTAATAAATATACCTCAATAACTACCAATCCAAATTTGATTATTTTTTTTATTTTAATTCTACAATTTTGTTGAATTATAATAAAAAAAATTTCTTAAAATTGGTTTGGTAATTATTGAGAAATTTTATTTAAATTTTAAAAAACATGATTGTAACCTTATTTCTCGATTTCGATGATTTTTTTAAACTTTAAACAAATGTTTCTCAATAACTACCAAGCCAAACTCAACAAATCTTTTTTATTCCAATTCTGCAGGCTTGTAGAATTGAATAAAAAAATTTTTTATTAAGTTTAATTACATAGCTGTTGAGAAACCTTTGCTAAAAGATATAAAAATACTAATCAACATCATGCATGTAGACAATCAAAACTTGCTCCACTTTAGCTGACCTCTATTTATAGTAATTTTTGCTTATTTTTGGTTTTTTTGCAAATCTTTCTATTTTTGGTAATTTATAATTAACCTAACCATATTTCGGGGTCCTATCAAGCTCTATAGGATTTTTAACTCTAACTAGGACCCTGAATAATTTATATAAGCTTATATTTAAGCTTTATAGTAAATTTTTTTTGATTATCATTTTTATATTAGTATATATAAACTATATTTAAACATTACTTAACACTTTTACCATGATTAACTTTTTTGAAATATAACATTATCTAAAAAAAAACAGAATTATGCTTTCTAAAAAAAAAACATAATTATGTTTTCTAAAAAAAAACATAATTATATTCTTTAAAAAAAAATATATATATAATTACATTCTCTAAAAAAAAACATAATTATGTTCTCTAAAAAAAAAACATAATTACATTCTCTAAAAAAAAAAAAAATAAAAAAAATAAAAACAGAATTACATTCTCTAGAAAAAAAAAACAGAATTATATTCTATAAAAAAAAACCAATAAAATTATGTTCTTTAAAAAAAAATCAAAGTTACATTTTCTAAAACAAAAAAAAAGATAAAAAATTTCTTAAGCCCATTTGATCCATAATCTGCTATAGAATATAAATATATATTCTATAAAATATAAAAAAACTTAAAACAAAAAAAAAACTGGTTTACACTATTTTTTCCAATTTTTGCATTTTTTTGATTTTTGTATTTTTTAATTTTTGCATTTATTACCTGTATTTTTTATTAGCACATTTCAATATAAGATTTATAAAAATTATCCTATTAGCATTCAGCTTTTTTGCCTATTAGCTGTTTTCAAATATAACCTTTTTATCCAATACCTACTTTTCAAATATAACCTTTTTTACAAAAGGGCCTCTATTGGCAATTTTTCAAATATTACCTCATATAGATTATTTGGAGTTCTCCCTAACTTAAATGAACTTGAAGTTTTTTGGGCGTAGTCATGTGATAGTAAAAAAGTAACAGTGATCTTGGGGAAGATGCTAGGGTATTTCTTGCAATAATTCTATATAATTTGTATACTTAATGCTAAATTAAGCAATAATATGATTTATTAGCCAGGGAATAAAAAATTTGGTATTGGCTACCCAGTCAGCTAAGCTGTTATAGTTGACTACATCAACTATGGCTATAGCTAATCGGCTAGCTGACTATTAGCTGACTGAACCCATCCCTACTCCTGATTCTGCATCTTGATTGGTCAATTAGGTGTGGCAATACATTGCAATGGTGATGAATGATAACTCTCTTTTAATAAATTTAATTAAATAATTTTTTGTATAAATTTATATACAAATTAGACAAGTCAGCTTATTTGATTTATAAGTAACAGCATTTGAAACCCCCATGTCCTGTAACAATTCGAATCAGGGACACTAAAAATTATGGATCCATAATTTTCCATAATTTTGAAAGAAAATCCATAATTTTGGGAATTATCCATAAAAAGCAATTTTTGGAAATATTTATGCATAATTTTAACATTTTGATTTGTTATAAATCACGTTGTCTATTAATTTCTATTAATCTGATTGGTTGTATTCATATGATTCAAAATTTCGAGAATTTTGGAATGGTGAAATTTTGGCAATAATTCAAAGTCATCTGAATCACATGACGTGGCCCGAATTATGAAATTTAATTTCTTAATGCGCTAAATCCAAAATTTCCAAAATTTTTGCGTTATCCAAAAAAAATCAGCGTCCCTGATCCAGGAACTATGATTTTCTGCAAAATGCAGAATGCCGCAGAATTTGAAGAATTCGCCAATTTTTGCAGAAATTGGATTTTATCACGGATAATTGCAGAAATCGACCTAAAATTTGACCAGGATCCAATCAAATTGCAAGTTTTGGCGGAGAGTTTCGGAAGAATAGACAATCAATTAACACCAAATATGAGCGCAGTCGTCGGAATTTTTGAGTGCAGAAACAGGGTTTTTATTGTAAATTTGCTAAAATTTTATTTTGCAGATAATCGCAAGAATTAAATTTAATCACCGCAGAAATTTGAGTTTTGCAGATAATCGCAAGAATTAAATTTAATCACCGCAGAAATTTGAGTTTTGTCACCGCAAAAAATCATCGTCCCTGTAATCCAAATACGCTACACCACGTGATAGTCACGTTACTGCAAAAGAGTTACGTCAGGGACGATGATTTTCTGCGGTGCTAAACTCAAATTCTGCGGTGATTAAATTTAATTCCTGCGATTATCTGCAAAATAAAATTTTAGCAAATTTTGCAATAAAACCCCTGTTTCTGCACTCAAAAATTGGAATATTCTGAAGCTTTCCGACGACTACGCTCATATTTGGTGTTAATTGATTGTCTATCCTTCCGAAACTCTCCGCCAAAACTTGCAATTTGATTGGATCCTGGTCAAATTTTAGGTCGATTCTACATTATCCGTGATAAAATCCAATTTCTGCAAAAATTGGCGAATTCTGCGGCATTCTGCGGCATTCTGCATTTTGTAGAAAATCATCGTCCCTGGTCTACGTATACTCCTGCCGATCCTGGCAGATCCTGGTAAAGAATTCATTTAGAAATGATTAAACTCTTATAAATTGTATGATTTACATCGAATTACAAATCTTTGTATTTAAAACCGATATTTTTACTATCATCTATAATTGTACCTACACTATAACACTCATAGCCGTATGCACGAATTTCTTTATCGACTTTTGATATACCATATATGAGTGATTGAATGAACAAAAAAAGATAGGTTGAATTGTTTCTCAAATATCACTATCATAATAGAAAAGAGTTATCCTTGTTTATAATGAAGATCGTTTTTGGTTTATTGTAGTACAACAGTGTCGTACAGTAGCTTATAATGTATTATGTATCACATAATTATAATGGTACATATTACTGCATTAAGTTTCAATTTCTCCGTTTTGTCAAAAAGTCAAATTGGACTTTATGACCTTGGCACAACTACCTATTTAAAATAAGGAATTCTTTTTATCAATATCTGTTGATATGGGAAATGTTATTGCAATGTATCAAAATGGATACTACTATCTAAAGGGAAAAGGAACTGCAAAGGATGAACAGCAAAAATTTGCTCATTATCAAAAATCAATAGAAACGGAAAACGCTGATGAAATATTTGCACTTGGCAGCTCTTATAAAGATGGAGTTGGTGTTAAAAAGGATGAATATAAAGTATTCAATTACTTTCAAAAATCAGCCGAAATGAGGCACACTAGTCGAACATATAATGTTGGAAATTGTTATAGAAATCAAATTGAAGTTGAAAAAGACGAACATAGGTCATTCATTTATTATCAAAATTCAGCAAAGAAGGGGAACATCAGAGGAACATTTAGTCTTGATAATTGTTATCTTGATAGTACTGGAGTCAAAAAGGATGAACATATGACATTCATTTATTACCAAAAATCTGCAGAGATATGTGATTCTGATGGAATATTTCATGTCGGAGTTGAAAACGATGAACATAGGGCATTTTCTTATTATAAAAAATCAGCAGAAATGGGACATGATAGTGGAATAAATAACGTAGGATACTGTTACGTTGAAGGAATTGGAGTTGAAAAGGATGAACATAAGGCTTTCATTTATTATCAAAAATCTGCAGAGCTGGAGGATGCTAACGGAACGTGTAATGTTGGTCATTGTTATCTTAATGGAATTGGAGTTAAAAAGGATGAATATAAGGCGTTCATTTATTATCAAAAATCTGCTGATATGGGGTATATTAAGGGAATATATAATGTTGGATGTTGTTATCTTGCTGGAATTGGTGTTGAAAAGGATGAATATAGGGCATTCATTTATTATCAAAAATCTGCTGAGATGGGTTATATTAAAGGAACGTATAATGTTGGATGTTGTTATCAAAAAGGAATTGGAGTTGAAAAAGATGAACACAAGGCATTCATTTATTATCAAAAATCTGTTGAGATGGGGAACGCTGATGGAATCTCTCAAGTTGGATATTGTTATGAAAATGGAATTGGTGTTGAAAAAGATGAGCATATGGCATTCATTTATTATCAAAAATTAGCAGAGATGGGAAATGCTGCAGCAGTGAATAGTCTTGGATTTTGTTATCAATCTGGAATTGGAGTTGGAAAAGATGAACATAAGGCATTCGTTTATTATCAAAAATATGCTAGGATGGATTATATTAAAGGAAAATATAATGTTAGATGTTGTTATCAAAATGGAATTGGAGTTGAAAAAGATGAACATAAGGTATTCATTTATTATCAAAAATTAGCAGAGACAGGAAATGCTGCAGCAGTGAATAGTCTTGGTCTTTGTTATCATTCTGGAATTGGAGTTAAAAAAGATGAACATAAGGCATTCGTTTATTATCAGAAATCTGCTGAGATGGGTTATACTAAAGGAATATATAACGTTGGATGTTGTTATCAAGAAGGAATTGGAGTTGAAAAGGATGAACATAAGGCATTCGTTTATTATCAAAAATCTACTGAGTTGGGTTATAGTAAAGGAACATATAATGTTGGATGTTGTTATCAAAATGGAATTGAAGTTGAAAAGGAAGAGCTTATGGCATTCATTTATTATGCATATAATTTAGGATATTGTTATCAAAATGGAATTGGTGTTGATTTAAACGATGAACATAAAACATTTATTTATTTTCTAAAGTTAGCAGAGATGGGCGATGCTAATGGGGCCTATAATGTTGGATATTGCTACCAAAATGGAATTGGAATTGAAAAAGACGAATGTAATGTATTTATTCATTATCAAAAGTCTGCAGAGATGGGGCATGCTAAAGGAACAAATATGGTTGGATATTGCTATCAATATGGAATTGGAGTTGATAAGAATGAACATAAGGCATTCATTTATTATCAACAGTCTGCAAATATGGGGGATGATAGCGGAACATGTAATGTTGGATTTTGTTATGAAAAAGGAATAGGAATTGAAAAAGATGAGCACAAAGCATTTGAATATTATCAAAAATCTGCAGCTATGGGAAATTCTAGTGCAATTTATAACCTAGGAGATTGTTATGAAAACGGAATAGGAGTCGAAAAAAATGAGCACAAAGCATTCATTTTTTATCAAAAAGCTTCTGATATGGAAAATACAATTGCAATGAATCAAACTGGATATTGTTACAAAAACGGTATAGGGGTTGAAAAGAATGAATTTCAAGCATTCAATTTTTATCAAAAGTCTGCTGAAATGGGAAATGCTGATGGAGTCAATAACCTTGCATACTGTTATGGAAATGGAATAGGTGTTGAAAAGGATGAGCACAAGGCATTCACTTATTATCAGAAATCTGCTGAGATTGGAAACGCAAGTGCAATGTAAAATCTTGGAGATTGTTATCAAAATGGAAAGGGAGTTGAAAAAGATGAACACAAAGCATTTATTCATTATCAAAAGTCTGCGGATATGGGAAACGCTAATGGAATGAATAATCTTGCATATTGTTATGGAAATGGGATAGGAGTTGAAAAGGATGAACACCAGGCATTCTCTTATTATCTAAAATCTGCTAAGATGGGAAATATTAAAGCAATAAATCAAACTGGACACTGTTATTTTTACGGAATGGGAGTTGAAAAGGACGAAAATGAGGCATTTAAATATTATCAAAGATCTGCTAAGATGGGTGATTGTAACGGAATGTCCAACATTGGTTATTGTTATCGAAATGGGATTGGAGTACAAAGGGACTTACAGAAGGCTGATCATTGGTATAAAATGTAAATAACATATTTTTCCTTCTTTTTTTTTTTCTTTTATTTTTTTATATAATTATGATCTTTATAATATATGACTTTCAAATAATAATTAGGGGAATAGAGAAGATATTAGGTAATTTAAATTATTATTACGATTATTTCATACATTATTTAACTAATTGAATGTTTTATTAGACACAAATAAATGGACATATAACGAATTTGATATTAATGATGATATTAAAAAATTATTAATTGAAGAAAAACATTCATTATCATGGATTTCTTATAAAGAATTTAATATTATCGAAAAAATAGGACAGGGTGGATTTGCTACAGTGTTTCATGCAAAATGGTTAGATAAAAAACAAAATATACGGAGGAATATTGCCCTTAAATTGCTTCGCGGATCAAAATCTTATAATGAGGAATTTATAAAAGAGGTGACGTTCTATTTAAATGTTTATTATTAATTTTTGATAATTTGAATTAAGTTGCTTTGTTTTAATATTAAAGTTAAAGGCATATTGTGACATTCGCTCTAAATGTCCATCATTTTTAAGATGTTATGGAATATCAAAAGACGATACTTCTGAAGACTATATCCTTGTTTTAAAATATGCAGAAAAGGGTTCTTTGCGCAAAAATCTTCTCTCAGTAGCACGAATGAAGTGGAAAGATAAATTAACTTTACTGCATTGTATTGCTTCTGATCTTCAAATAATTCATTCTCAAAATCTTATTCATCGAGATCTGCATAGCGGTAATATTTTACAAGATAACTTACATAGTGCATATATTGCAGACTTGGGACTTTCAATCTCAACAAATATAGAAATAAAGGCAGAACGTCGTGGTGTTTATGGAATTTTACCATATATAGCTCCAGAAGTTTTGGACGAAGGCCAATATTCGACGAAATCAGATATTTATTCATTTGGAATAATTATGTGGGAAATTTTACACGGAAAATCAGTATCTTATAGTCGAAAATTTTTTGGGCCACAACTTCAAATACAAATATGCCGTAATAATTTAAGACCACCTATTATAGAGGACGCTCCGCAATGCTATATAATTTTAATGAAGAAATGTTGGGATAATGATCCAGTAAACCGCCCATCAGCAACAAACATCTGTGAAATTCTTACGGAATGGCAAAATGATGAAAATATTCTATTAGAATTAACTAAATCGGATGAAATATTAGAAAATATTAAATATTCACATATACAAACATATTCAGATACTACACTTTTATATCAAGGTAATAACTATATTTTTGTTTTTGATGAATAGAATTTATTATTTAATAATAATTATTTAACAGACAGCAAAATGAATTACCTGAGTATTGAAGAATGATATAGCAATTATTTTTTGCAAAAAGAAATTACAAATATTGCGGTATATTAAGGTGTATTAGTTCATTTCGCGAATTTATTAACTTACCAGGAACGAAATGATGTACAGATGGAGTTTTAATCAAGTGATCTCTTTTCTGTACCCACGTGAGTAGAAGTGTTATGAGACACCGTATCATTATTGTAAAACCTGCATCATATAAATGCTTAAAGTTTTTTTTTAATTTGGAGAAATCAATGTTTAATCGATTATTTAATATGCCGGGGATAATTTGTGCAAATCTGATTTAATAACAATTTAATACTTCAATATTTTACATTTGTAATAGTTTATAAGATAAAAAAAATATTGGTACTGTAAATCAGATATTAAAAATGCAATAATAAATATAATAAAAATGCAATTTTAGATATTTACTGCATTTCTGAATGCGAATTATCCAATTTAATTATCTAACGAATTAGTGTATTCTACAAATAACTCAATGTAATTTGTAGTGTTCGAGATATTTCTCAATTGGAACAATTAATTGAAGGATCTTTCTAACAATTTTAATATAAATTTATATGGTTTTAAATTTGTCTACAGAAAAAATGCCCTGGCCAATTTTTTAGTCAATGGCGTATTACATAAAAAATCTAAGGTACAATGAAAAAAAATTATCTCAGGAAATGATGCTATCAGCGATTTATTATTAAAAAATAATTGTCGAAGAAATGATCTAACAGATGAAGACTGAATTTGAAACGGGTTTGTTTGCCATACAGTGCCCGCCGTAAGTATAGTTGGTGGTAGAATTACTGTAATTCGGCAAATAAATACTGTTACGGCAAGTGCCGTAATGCCGCAATGCCGCAATGCCGTAATGTCGTAATGCCGTAATGCCATAATGTCGTTGTATCTTAATATTATAATGCTTTGTGTTAAAATTATAGTCGTTAGATCAGTATGATGACGAAAGACGAAACAAAACAAAGTCACTGCCGAAAGGTGAAGTCATAAATTCATCTGATGAAAGATGAAGCCTAAAATTGAAAGACGCACCCGCCAAAAAAAAATAAAAGAAAAAAAGGTGGATATTGTTTGTTTTGCCTCTCATTTGTGGGTATAATATAATGAAGAACATAAACGTGCATTGCCCTTCTGCTATCGAGCGACTACATATTCTGTGCGCATCGGGGGTTTTTTTTCTTTAACTTACATGGTTGTCGTCACGACAAGCTGTTATTATTCATGTGACTGTCGTCCCCGACAGGCCACAATTTTATGGCTGACGTCGCAGCAAGCCATTTAATCAAATATTGTATCGCTTCGAGTCGGGGGGTCGATGTAAGGCCAGACCAATTTAATTCGCTGGTTTACATTACATCCTTCTCACAAAAGGGGGTGGGCTGGAGGGAGTTTATTATAAAAAATCTTTCCGAAATGATCCGCGATATTATAAAAGGTTTCCGAAATTTTCCGCCTATATAGTGAGGGGGCAAAAGGAGGAGGGCAGAAGAGAGGGGAGGGGATAATGTAAACCGCCGAATTAAATTGGTCTGGCCTAACCAGAATTTAAGTCGAGTTCGCAGAAAAGACAAATTAATTCTCATCGTTTTCCTATGCCTGCTAAAATACTATGACCCGACTATCTCATACTTAATTGCCTCGTACTTATTTATTTACCTCATACTTTGTACTCGCTGATTAATCGGGTCTGTATTATTTCACTGACAATCAACTCACTGACACCCCGCTTCGCCGACAATCAATTTACCGACAGGCTTGTTTTACAGGCAACCAGTTCACCGACACTCAATTTACAATCAAGTTGACTTTAACCGAAAAGCTTGTTTGTCAACAATTAATTCACTGAAAGTACATTTCACTTACTAGATTGATTTAATAACAAGCTTATTTTGACAAGAATATAATTCACCGACAGTACGTTTCACCAAAAGTACATTTCCATTATGCAAGACAAAAAATTAAGTTTGCGTGGCCTAAAATGGGTTTGGGTCAAAATCCCGACAAACAAAATACTAACAGGTCATAATTCTGACAAAAAAATCCCAACAATCAAAAAAGTTTCACTTAAACAATTTTACTATAAAATCGTCTAAATCCAAACCCTAACCTAGGTGCTCACCCTAACTCTAACCTAAGCACTCACCCTAACCCTAACCTAACTTAAATAAACTTAATAATTTTTTTGTGTCGGGATTGTCAGGATTTTTTTGTCAATTTTGACCAGCACCTGGGTAATACAACCTTCTGGAGAGGAAATATCCATTCGGGAGAGTGCAAATTTTGACTATTCCGGATCTGCTCATCGAAGAATTCGAACATGCATAAAAGTAAAAAAAGCAAAAACTAATATTTAAATCAATCTTGGTACACTGATTAAAAATGACAGGAATGAAATTTTACATAAAATAAACACCATTCTAACTCTATGTGCATCTAATAATAAGGCCCTAACCTTAAATTTTTTCTTACGCACTTAGTTTGACAAGCCTGTCAGTAATTTGACTATTAGTAAAGTAGGGTGTTGGTGAGTTGATTGTTAGTAAACAAGCTGCACCAGATAATATCTATATCATAATACATTACTGATTGCATTTTTGCATGCTGTTAAAGGCGGAAATCCAGGCTGGTACTACAGAACAGATAACCAACAACACCAAGACAAAAAAAAACACCTCACTATACCCAATGTTGAGAGGCAGTAAGGCTAAAGCATATCAGGTATAAGGCGAGACCACGTAATAATTTATTTTATGAACAAAAAGCAGTGAAACCAAGGTTGGTTTAGGGGTCTTAGCTGGGTCGGGTCTAACCCAACCCGGACCCAACACGGATCAGGTTGGGTCAGATCAAACCCGGGTCAGGTCTGACCCGGGTCAGAAAAACTCGGGTCGGGTCAGACCTGGGTCAGACCCGGGTTAATGATGGGTGACGCATGATGAAACCATTTCATTGATAAATAAATAAAATAATATACTTACAAAATCTCTGTGAATAATATTATTTTAATGTAAAAATAAAAGGCTACACACAACATCTTTGGCAATCTGCAATTTGTCTGCACATTGTAATCTTTTAAAATTCACTTTCATATTCATGTAAATTTCTGTCATTGGAAACCATATTATAAAATCCATTATTGTCTATTTGTTGTAGTTAATGCCTTAAATTAAAATATTCATTGTTTCATAATTAATAATAAAGGATCCCATTTATACCTTTCATGACCCTATAGAATTTAATAATATTGAGGGAAGTACAGTCATTCGCACATTACCGAATTCGGAACGTTAAATCCTGGGCCCTGAAGTAGCAGGAACCTGGCTAGTTACGGCAGCATGCAGGCTTGAGATACTTACCCAATGTGGTAGAGGCAGCTGCATGGCTTGAGATACAAACTCCTGAGAAGTACGCTATTAGGGGATCTCAGGTACACCAATCTGGAAGCACAAAGCACCTACCTAGCAATGTACACCAAATTGGAAGTGATAATACTAGGTAGTGTGGGTAAAATGGCGGACATGTGAATACCAATTGTTGGTTAGAGAGGGACGTACAAAACCAGGTCAGTCATATAAATAGGAATATGGAAGGCTCTGGTGGGTTTTAGCCGTGGATAAATGGTTGTATTACCTAAAGTCCTAGTTCCAATACTTGTATATAATATGTATGTACTTCGGCAATATGTCAACTTACTTAAGTATTAATAAAGTTTGGGGCAGAAGCTACACCTGGGGTTCCCCCTAATATATAAAAAAAAAAAAAAAGAATTTAATAATATTTGGATGGAAATTGACTTTTCTTAGTAGTTTAAGCTCTTATTTCAGGTTATTGAGATTATTGCTAAAAAATATAGCTTTATACCAGAACATAATTCAAATTTTAATATCATAAATACCTCTCTAATAAAATCTTTATAGATTTTTTCATCAAATTCTGTATTGATATCGATTTTAAGACATTTGAGAGCAACTGTTAAATCACAATTTTTTATTCATACTTAAAAACCTTTCCAAAGCCTCTAATACCAATTAATGTAGGGTCTGTAAACTTTTTATATTCAACATAATTAATATGCCCCTCAAACATGGCCTTTTCAAACCATTCTTCTAATATTTTTACCATGATTTTTGTATGCAAAAAAAATGTCGTACTGTACGAACTAGGGCTGTTAATCGGTCCAGTCTGTGACTAATGGTCCTTCGGTCCATCCAGGAACCAGGCCAGTCCAGTTCTTTTTAGGAAAGACTGAAAGGACCATCGGTCCTAATAGTAAATATCAAATTATTATGATAATACGCATTTTAAAACCTATAAAATATTGGTTTTGATTAAAATTCAATTACAACCCCCTTTAGTTTGTTAAACAAGATTAAACCACGTTTAATGTATAATAAGAACGGGGTGTTGTTAACGTTAATAAAATAGAGAAATTTATTAATGACAGCAATGGCATGATCAGTTGATTTACAATTTGACTGTATTTGTGCGAAATAATGCCTATGGGCATTATTTTGGAACATGAGTTTGAAACAAGCTAATGATTAATTTAGCTGATGATTTTTAATGATAAAAATTATAATTTGCATTCGACTAAATTAACTATTAGCTTGCCCAAACTCGTATTCCAAACAATGCCCATATAAAATACAAGATTATCTAGCTATTATGTCTACTAGTGTTCCATGTGAACAACTATTTAGTTTAGCTGGATTAATAGTTACTAACTAAATCACGAAATTCACTTGATAATGAAACAGTTTGGGCTGTTTGTGTTTAAAATCTTGGTTTACTAAAGACTTACCATTCTAAATTTTAATTTTACAAAATTTTTTCCTGCTACTGTAGCAGGCTTTTTTTTTTATATATGTATATAATTTTATAGTGCTTATAAAATACATATAAAACTTTTATACTATAACATTTTACTGATTAAAATTTTTTTTGATATTAACTTGGAAATAACCCGATACTAGTAGTATATTTATTTTTTGTTTTTTTTTTATTAAGTAGTAATCTGCATAAGATCAGCAGTATGATTATAGTAAAATTTGGGGGAAGTCTCATATAAGTTTTATAATAGAGTGGATTCTGTAGCTGCCTCAAAGGTAAAGTTATTTTTTTACTAAGTAAACCTTTTTTGCAGCTCTAACAAAACTTGTAAAGCTCATTTTTGTGATTTTCATGATAGTAAGATTAATAAAATTGGCCTAGTAGTTCTTGAGATATTTTAACTTTTATCCTTTTACACATATAAAAAATTGCAAAAGAAATTTTATATATACAGTCAACCCTCTGTAAGTGCACTGCGTCGGGACAGTAAAAAATTGTGCATTTAGGGAGGTATTGCATTTAGGGGAGTAAAAATCTATAAGTGTATATGTAGCAGGGACACAACAAGACCATGCATTTATGGAGGTCTTGCATTTATGGAGGTTGCATTTATGGAGGTCTGACTATATAACAAAACAAAAGTTAAGATATCTCAAAAACTACCTGGCCAATTTTACCAATCTCAACTATCATTAGAATCATAAAAATGAGCTTTACAACTTTAGTTGAAGCTTAAAGAAAGATTAACTCAGTAAAAATAACTTTACTTTGAGGCAGCTACAGATTCCACTCTATTAATAATAACTAATATAAGACTTAACCCCAGATTTTATTATATTTATATTGCTGATCTTATGTGGATTACTACTTAAATATATTATGTTTATATATTTTTAAGTATTTGACAACATGTAATGCGACAATATTATATTTTTTCCTATGCGAGTAACATCTAATTGTTTTGTTAATTTACTTTAATATTTTCATATATTAAGACAATTCTTGTCTTGAATCAGTACAAGGGTGAACATTTGGCGTACCCAATTATGATTATATTATTTTAATCAAATTATCAAGTGATTAAAAAGTGACCAAAAACTTTTTAACTCAATTAAATGGTGTTATTTTGCTATTTGCTATATTAAGGCCATTTGAAGTTAATTTTTTGGTTAACATCACCCTCAGCTGAAGTCTCCCCCACCTCTCACCGAAATGAACAGCCAATCAAAACGCTGGAAATCTCTCACCAGTCACTTGATTTATATTATCCAATGAAATTGGCCCATCTTGGTTCATATTTATATGTTCGTTTCATATGTTCATTTCATTTTATCCCCCTCCCAAGAGTCCTGGAAAAGTGATGTTATCCAAAGAATCAACTTCAAATAGCCTAATATACTATTGTTTTCTAATCCATAATTTATGTATAACTAAAATTATCAAACATATTAATTATTGCTCTCTTATATCATATAGGCAAATATTATAAATTTGAAAAGCTTATTGTAAAAGTATTGAAATTCTTCATACTAACAAACTTAATTTAATGTTATAGCAAAAAAGTATTATATTGATCATTGGTCCATCTGGTCTAGCTCTATTCAGTCCTACTCGTCCTGGACTGCAGTCCGGTCTAGTTTTTTAAAAGACTGGGAAGTCTTTTAACAAGGACAGACCGGACGGACCGATTAATAGCCCTAGTACAAACTATATATATGTTACTACAAAATGTCTATAAACCATAACTTTATAATATATGGAGTGAGTCAGTAGAAAGGAAACAAATCATTTTAGTAAAAATTTTTAATTTTTAAATTAAAATATTTTAACAACTATTTAATTAAATTGCTAAAAAATAATTTATTTTAATTTTGAAATTATTTAGAATTAAAATAAAAAAATTTTATTAAATTTATTAAGATAGTTGTAAAAATAATTAAGCTTAAAGTTAAGAAAACTTTTACTTAAAAAAAATTTGTCCCTTTTTTATTGACTCACCCCTATATATTACTCTGCTTCTAGTATTCTTAAAATATCAACCATGTCTTTAATTAATAAAATTATTTCAAAAAAGTATCTATGGTTGTTTCATTTTATTTTTAAATTTCTATAAATTGAAAAATAACTCTGGTAATTGCTATCGGTGTGTCTAACACTCAGCACCATATCTCAATAACATATTAAGTATTGGCCAGTGCAAAAAAATTTGCTCCTCAAAAAATTTCATAATTTTGACACTTAGAAAAAGTTTTTTTATTCTTGATTAATTATTAAAAATTTTTAGTAATAAATAAAATAGGTTTTAATCTAACTTATTATATTATTTTATTGTTTTAACATTGTTTTATTTTAATAATTAAATATGTACAATTCACTGTATTTGAAAAAAAAAGAAAAAAAATTTTTTAAAAAAAGAAATATTTTAAATAATTTCACAACCAATATGCAGTTGTATAAGCTTGTACTATGCAAGTGTATTAATGTGCATATAATAAAGGTATAGTTAAAATTTGAGCAAAATTGAATCACTGGTTGTGAAGAAATTTAGCTTTAAAGTATGATAATTTGATCTTTTTACTATATATGCATATATATAAATTACTATTGTTATAGAACGATAGTTTATTATATTACCTTATTATTTTATTATTTCATTTTTATTATTATATTTTATTATTATATTGTATTATATTATTATCTTGAGAAGTTAGAATAGTTAATACCGCTTATAACGCTTATACCGATTATAACGCTTATAACGGTTATAACGCTTATAACGATTATCACGCTTATAATGCTTATGACGCTTATAGCGCTTATACCGCTTATGACGCTTATGACGCTTATAGCGCTTATACCGCTTATAACACTTATACCATTTATAATGCTTATATTGCTCTTGTAGATTATAGTGTTTATCATTGTAAATCAACACTTATAACGCTTATTCTAAAATGTATTTAAAGACACAGAATTTCCCTTAGTCAAACTAGACCAGGATACCCCACTTCTCTTATATTTATTATACATCTTGTACTGGGATTTCTTAGGAACAGAACCTAAGGATAGCCCTATCTTAGATTATTAATAAAGAAACTATTTAT
>QKWP01000270.1:313786-327816 GCA_003550325.1 Gigaspora rosea
ATTGGTATTCTGGTACCTACTCTGCTGATTCCTATACCTCTCAAACTACTAGAAACTTTATTCGCCTGACTGCTACTAGAGACCCTGCTACTATCCGTGCTTGTATTCAAGATATTATTTTTAGCTGCCGATATCAAATAGAACTTGACAACCCAAGAGAAATTGCTCTTGCTATTATTCAACGCTTTACCCATCGAACAACTTTACCTTCTCTTGATTTTGCGGACTATACTACTTTTGACCCATACTTAGACACCGATACTGAAAACTATAACACTCGATATCCGGACTTAGGATATTCTATTATCGAAGGATCTAGCCCTACTTTTAACACTGTACCTCTTCTTACTATCCCTGAGGATCGCCTCTCTACTCCTCTTGGTTTTAACCTACTCCCTTTTAGTGAACATAATAGTGATATTAGCTCTCACACCCCTTCGTTCCAACATACTAGCCTACCTGCAGGTCCCACAGTTTTAGCACCTAATCAACAAGATATAGACCTTGAAAATTTCTTTAAAACTACCTCTACTTTTAATTTAGATAGACTTTTACCAGATACTACTAAAGAAACTAGTAAAGAAAACCAAGAACCTTCCCTAACCTCACCTGTAGACAACCCACCTCCTATTATGGCTGAACGAGCAATTGCTGATGCTGCTACTGCTATTAATACCTTAGCTGCTGCATTTGTACATGGAGGAGTTGGAAAGAATCTTCTTCCTGTTAATTTCTTTAATGGAGATGGAACCCAAGACCCACTCGAATGGTATTAAGAATTCAAGCATGCTGCAGTTGCTAACCGATAGAATGCTGCCCGGAAATTAGAACTTGTCCCTGTCTACTTGAAAGGAATTGCCTTAGACTGGTTTTCCTTCCTTACCACTAAGCCCACTGCTTTTAGTGATAAGGATAATCAAGATATTGGTTTAAACACCTGTTTCTAGACTGATTCGTAACCCCAAAACAAAATGTTATGTGGCAAAAGCAACTTTTTGATGTCAAACAAGGTGCCAACTCAGTTGATGACTATATTAACCGGTTTAGCAAACTGAAGCAACGTGTTGACCCTGACGATGACTTCCCTGATAACTTTGTAATCCAACTCTTTATCCAAGGCCTTCATCCTGAGTTTGCTATAAATGTACAAGCCTCTGAACCTGCTGATCTTGATGCTGCTATGAAAACTGCTCGTAAATGGGAAACTGGAAAACTTATGGCTTTTCCTAATACAGATACAGACCAAGCTATTAAACAACTAACTGAACAAATTGCTCAACTTAGTATTAATCTCACTCAGAAGCAACCACCTGCTAACCTCTCTGTAAACTATGCTGATTCCCCTAAACAAGCCAATCCAATTAAACAACCTCCTACCTGCTATTATTGTGGTCGAACCGGACACTTTATTGCACATTGTCGTCTTAAAAAGAAGAATCAAAGTAATGAACGAGGAAGAAACAGACAGTCCAATAATAACAACTATCAACGTGACTCTTATAGAAACAGATCTAGAAGTCGAGATAATAGAGACTGGGATTATTATAATAGAGACCAAAGCCGTTCTAGAAATAGAGTTAATCGTAATGATTGAGATGACTACCGCTCTAGAAGTTGAGACCGATCTTCTTCCTGGAGACCTAGCAACCGAACCCCCTCACCCTACTACGGAAATGTTAACTATCTTAATGGAACTCCTTTTACTATTACTACTACCAACCAACCTCTTAGTCCACAAAAATGGGAACCATTTCTAGACAACCCTTCTGTTCGTACTGTACTATCTTCTTACTTGTACGAAGAAGCTAAAACTGCTAACTTGATCCAGACATCTGCTTATACTACACCTATCAAATGTAATATTAAAATCAATCAAAAACCACAAGAAGCTATTATTGACAGTGGAGCCTCTATCAGCATGATCGCACACCAATTAGTCCAAGATCTAGAATTAAAAATAGAACAAGCCTCTCTTAGCCTTATCATACCTGCTACTGGAACCCCTTACCGTCCTTTGGGAATTATTCGATACTTACCTATAGAAATAGATGGTGCTATTATTCCTATTACCGTTGAAGTAGTTCCTGCCACCTCTTACTCATTATTGCTTGGAAATAACTGGTCAAAAAAAGTTGAAGCCAGTTACAATTGGAAAAATAGATGCTACTCTTTTAAGTGGAAAAACAAGAAACATACCGTTCCTACTTCCTATAAAAGCAAACAACCATTACCCTCACAACCTACTGCTACCGACCCTGCTGAATTAGACACTTATGAACAGGAATACTTAGTCCCTCAAGAAGCTTATGCTTTTACCACTACCCATGAACAAGACATTACCTCTACCTCTGATGATGATACCAACCCATGGATTAACCACCAGCCTAGACATAGAAAGCGTGCCCCTCCTAACTCTCATGTATGTGGCAATTGTGGCTCACCTGAACATCTCTTTGCCAACTGCCCTACCAACCATTGTAATTGCTGTCGACAGGATGGACATATTGCTGTCCACTGCCCACAACAAGTACCAAAGCGGACCTCTTGCCATACCTGCAATGGTAATGACCATTTGTACCGAAACTGCCCTAAAAATATTTGTCATACCTGTAGAGCAACTGGACATATTGCCGTTGACTGTTCTTTTGGAGCCCTTAAGGAACAGAACTGAATTTGCCAATATGGATGTAATCCAGATGATATTGAAGCCCGTCGAATGTATAACTTTAGTACAAGGCGTACTTACCACTGCTGTCACTGCAAGAAACCAAATAGACCAGAAGACCTACAAGTTCTTAACAATCAGTTTGTTTGCCGAGGATGTGTCTCTGACTATTATTATGAACTCCCTCTTGATGACCCTCAACGTATATATTATTATAGTCACGGAGAAGGACATGAAACCCTTGTCCAATGTAAAATCTGTGGAGAAACTAGACCTACCTCTAAGATGAATAATCTAGAAAGCCTAGAACAAGCCCTTTGGTTTTGTGACCTTGAACACCTCTATGCTTATAAAGCAGGACAGGATGTTCTTTACAATTCAAATTATAATTTGTGGACAAAAATCAGACATTATAACGAGTCCAACAGAAGTGCTAGATCTCAGTATGAAATGAACCAGACTCGTATCTTTCGACTCGCCAAGATTTTCTTACAAGAATTAGACCAAAGCTTGACTGAAGCCTTAGAACCTTTAATGACTGATCGCATTAATCAACCTTGGAGTCAGGAAGAAATTCTTGTTACTTTGTGCTGAACATGCCATATTAGAAGAGGATGAAGAATTTCAATTACAACAGACCCTTGAAATTTCCTTCGACACTAGCCATCCTGAATTCTGTAAAGAAACTGCTCTTGCTAATCTTAGAAGGAACTTCTCAGACACCCCTATTGACCTCTGCAAGGAATGTCTTCATGTTAAGCACCAGGAAGAACTCGATGAACATGATGGATACTGTACAGAATGTGTACCTCCACCACTACCAATATTCGAACCAGAACCAGACACTATACCACTAGAACCTACTCAAAATGACCAAACTATTGTCACTATCGAAGTTTTTGAAATATTACAACAAAAAGTTGTCCAACAGAACCAGACCATTGAACAACTTCAACAACAAGTCCAAAAACTTGAAAACTTTAATCAACAATTGCTTCGCCTTATTCACCAAGACACCCAGTACCTACAACAAAGAACTGAAACCCTTGCTACCCTGTTCGCAAATACAAATTTTTAGATAATCCTAGGCATGATGGCAAACTACCTGTTGACTCAGACAACTGTATTAACAGACCCCTTAAACCCCCTGAACACCCTATAAATTTAGTACCTACCCCTGTATATAGTATAGACACCCTTATCCCCTATGAGGAATATACGTTGACCCCAACTACTTCATTAAACACAGGTCCTCTTGCTGCAGATCAAGGACTTAAATTTAGACACTTACTTGAGAAATTTGCAGACATTTTCGCAACAGACATTGATGAATTAGGAAGGACTGACTTAGTTTCTCATCGTATTTTTACAGAAGATGTACCACCCATTCGCTCTAGACCCTATTCTATACCTCCAAGTGAACAGACATTTATTAAAGAGGAAATCCAACGAATGATGAAACATAAACTTATCCGGCCTTCGAATAGTCCCTGGACTTCCCCTGTTGTTCTAGTCAAGAAGAAAAATGGCAAATTACGCTTCTGTGTAGACTACCGAAAACTTAACAATGTTACTAAAAAGGATGCATACCCTCTACCTCGTATTGATGAAATGTTAAATACTCTTGCTGGATCGCATTGGTTTTCTACTTTGGACCTTGCAAGTGGATATTGGCAAGTAGCTATACACCCTCGTGATAAAGAAAAGACTGCTTTTGTAACTCACTATGGAACTTACGAGTTCAATGTGATGCCTTTTGGACTTTGTAATGCCCCTGCTACGTTCCAAAGACTAATGGACCGAGTTTATGAAGGGATTGCTTGGAAATTTGTAGTAGTATACTTGGATGATACTATAGTATACTCTCGAACATTCGATGACCACCTGAAGCACTTGAATGAAGTGTTTCGCAGAATCAAACAAGCTGGTTTGCGACTTAATATCGAGAAATGTAACTTTTGGATGCAAAGATTACCCTTCTTAGGCCATATAATTGCACCTAGTGGAATAGCCCCTGACCCTACCAAAATTGAAGCCGTACAAAAGATCCAACCACCGCAGAATATAACCCAACTTCGCTCATTCTTGGGATTAGCTGGATACTATAGACAATTTATCCAAAATTTCTCTGCTATTGCTAAACCCTTAAATCGATTGTTACAAAAAGACGAACCATATCGATGGACCCATATTCAACAGGAAGCTTTTAATGAACTAAAAGACCGACTTACTGCTGCCCCTATATTAGCCTACCCTAATTTCAGAAAGACCTTTATCTTGGCCACCGATGCTTCTTACTATGGATTTGGTGCTACTCTCAGTCAATTGGACCAAAATCATAAGGAACACCCCATTGCCTATGCAAGCAAAAGTCTACGAAAAAAAGAAGTAAACTATGGCGCAACCGAACTAGAATGTGCTGCTGTAGTATGGGCAATCGAACACTTTCATAAATACCTAGGCGCTACCAAGTTCATCTTAGTTACAGACCATTCAGCATTGAAATGGCTACGTACTTCTGAACCTAAAGGAAGAATTGGAAGATGGATTCTTAAACTCCAACCTTATAACTTTGAAATCTTTCACAAACCTGGAAGAATCCACTCTAATGTTGATGCTCTATCACACCTACCGACCCAGACACTTAAATCATCTAAATCATGAATTTAAACCGATATAGCCAACTTTATGATTACCTAGAATCAGACAAGTTACCAGACGAATTTACAGACTATGAAAAGAAACAACTAATTAACCAGGCTAGATATTTTGAAATTAGACATAACCTCTTATATAAGAAGAACCGAAAAGATCCAGAACACCCCTTTCGAGTTATTAAATGGACAGAAGTAGAACCGATCCTATACATGATGCATAAACACCCTACTGCTGGACATTTGGGAACCGATGCTATGTACTATAAAATAGCTGAACGATATTATTGGGATCAAATGTATCGAGACGTCCAAGAATATGTAAAGACTTGTGAAACATGCCAAAAGAGACTTAAAGGACGCAGAAAAGAACCTCTCCACCCTATCCAAATAGGACGTGCTTTTGAAAGGATTGGAATTGACCTTGTCGGACCCTTACCTATAACTGCTCAAACCAATCGTTACATCATTGTTGCTACCGACTATCTAACAAGATGGCCAGAAGCCAAAGCTGTCCCTGATGCTGGAGCCAATACTCTCGCACAATTTATTTTTGAAGAAATTATCTGTAGACACGGAACTCCAAAGATTATACTTTCTGACCAAGGAAGAAACTTTATTAGCGAAACTGTACGGATTCTATGTGAAAAGTTTCTCATCAAACATAAATTCTCTTCACCATACCACCCACAGACAAATGGAATGGTTGAAAGACTTAATCGAACATTATGTGAATCTCTCGCGAAAGTAAAAGAAACAGATGATTGGGATTTACACATACCTGCTGTTCTCTTAGCTTATCAAACAAAGAGACATGCTACTACTGGATACACTCCATTCCAGTTAGTTTATGGTAGACAAGCCACGCTACCCATAGAAGCACTTATTCCTGTATATCCTAAAGTAATTAAGGATACAGAAATTAATATACAAGACAGTATATTACAACGAGCTTACGAATTAATAGACAAATTGCCAACCATACAAGAAGAAGCCCGAGAAAATACTAGGAAATCACAAGAAAAACAGAAAAAGTACTTCGATAAAAAGGTGAAAGAAGAAACCTTTGAAATTGGAGAAAAAGTATGGATACAACGAAAAGAAATAGAAATGTCTCGCTCTGCTAAATTTGAGGATAAAAGAATTGGCCCCTTTATAATTCAAGCGAAATTAAACAATGGTGCTTATAAACTTCGAGATATGGAAGGAAAAACCTTACAGAAATATTATAATAGTGATAGACTTGCTAAATATTACGAGAAACAGACATGGGAACCTATAATTGTAATTGAAAATTAGAAATTTCTGGAAGAAATTTATTGTGAAAGGGAGTGACATTTGTGTAAAACTTTGTGCACAGCCCCATGAAAATCTTCGTATTACACTAACATTTATATAATCCTACACTCCGATTGAAATTTTCCTAAAATATTATCAAAACCCCTAAAATGGAATCTACCACTCTACAACCCAATACTATACTCGCTCTTCGAAACTTTCTTTCTATTTGGAGACAAGACCCTGCTGCCCAATACAATTTAGGAATTTTTAGTCAAAATGTAATCCTATGGGATGACCAAAATCCAGAACAAGTAATTGATGTTACCCCAAAGGAAGAAACAGAACCCCTTGTCGAACTTAATGAATTACTGCGACCATTTGATGAAGACATAGAAGCCCTCTTATCTGAAAAACCGATTGAGAAACATAAAGCGATGACTCCATTGCTAAAAGACTTGACCCAGACTCTTAACCCTCAAAAGACCACCCGAACGAATCCTTTTCTTCGAGAAACTTGGACCGCACAAGTTGATAAGATCCTACAAGACCTACCTAAGTTTAAACAATCTCGCCGAGGACAAAGACAGGCTGTTGAAGCCCATTATTATTTGGGAACAATAATAGAGAAACAGACCGAATATAGAGACCAAATTAGAGAACAAATTCGAAAGGTAAAAGGAGACCGGAAAGCTCAAGACATCTGGAAAGGAGCCCAGAGAATTAGAAAAATCTTCACAATTTGTCCCAAGGACTTAATGTACCAAACCAATTACCTTTCTGTGACCCAAGTGACTAAACTGAAAGATGAAGTTTACGCCGCTCTATTGGAAGAATTAGAGAAGGAATTTACGGAGTAAATTTTCTTAAGGGGACGGAAATGTTATAGAACGATAGTTTATTATATTACCTTATTATTTTATTATTTCATTTTTATTATTATATTTTATTATTATATTGTATTATATTATTATCTTGAGAAGTTAGAATAGTTAATACTGCTTATAACGCTTATACCGATTATAACGCTTATAACGATTATAACGCTTATAACAATTATCACGCTTATAACGCTTATGACGCTTATAGTGCTTATACCGCTTATGACGCTTATGATGCTTATAGCGCTTATACCGCTTATAATGCTTATACTGTTTATAACGCTTATGTTGCTCTTGTAGATTATAGTGTTTATCATTGTAAATCAACACTTATAATGCTAATTCTAAAATGTATTTAAAGACATGGAATTTCCCTTAGTCAAACTAGACCAGGACACCCCACTTCTCTTATATTTACTATACATCTTGTACTGAGATTTCTTAGGAACAGAACCTAAGGATAGCCCTATCTTAGATTATTAATAAAGAAACTATTTATCTGAATAACACCAAGTTTATTATCAAGTAATAGTAAAATTGATAATTCCTCATTGAATACTCTACTGAACTGCTCTTCGAGAAGAGTATAATTTCTTACAGACTAAGGAATTATGCCTACCTCTTGGACACTGCTATAAATGATAAAGGATCTCTGTAGCCATGTCGTTGTTATAGTAAGAAGTAAGAGAAGGCCTCCCTACTGTAACACTATAGTAAATTATATAGTAAATATTTTAAAAAAAGTTACTATTAATAAATTATTTTTATTTATCAATAAAATAATCAAAATAATTTTATTTTTATCAATCTGGTAACCTAATAATTATATTAAATTAAAAAAAATAAAAATTAATTTGTACAAAAAATATTTTAATCAGAGCTATTTGAGGCACAAATTTTTTTGCACTAGCCTATAATTAAAATTGAGGATACTAAGTAAAATGTACAGAACCACTGAAAACTAATGCAACAAAATTTGAACTATTGTATCTAACCATTATCATAAGGTGTTCTCAAGCATCTTAGTGAACTTATTATTTTAGTTATCAAGTATTTTGTTTCAGACCTCTACTTTTTTTGCACTAGTTATCAACTTTATAATAGTTAGGGCAAATATATTAATATTCAAGCTTTTGCTATCAGTATTTGTTATTGCAATAACACACAGTATTACTATGTTAGTTTTTTTAAAATTTTTCAACAGATAAAGCTCAACAAAATTAGCACCACTGACAAATTGCAAAATAATTTCTAATGTACTTTTTTGAAAGTATAATTAACAATAATATCAATAAGTTACACTATGTATATAATAATTGTATCTAAAAATATATAAATTGTACATATGTATAGTACATTGTGCAATGTAATACTAACTTCTATTTTAAACTCTACTCTTTTTTTGTGTCAAAATGTCAAAATACAATAATGTATTTGAAAAAATTAGCAGTCCATCATTATTTTTATTTTTTATTAAATTATGTTTTTTTTTTTAATTCATTTTTTATTTTTAAATTATTGTATTTTAACCATGAAATAACACACAGAGTTATTTCGAATTTTGGTCTCAATTTAGGCCAAAATTCTAAACCACACCTCATCGCATTATTTCGTGGTTATGCATATTTTATTTTTTTGAATTTTTATCAGAGGCATCAAAGAGAAAGGGAGAGGGGTGATGTTAATGGAAAATTTAACTTTAAATGGCCAAAGATAGGTTTTAGATAGTAATATAATAAGTAATCGTTGCATCACCCATCATTGACCATGTTCAACTCGGGTTGGATTAGTTGGGTCAGACTTGGATCAGGTTTGACATGAGGCGGGTCAGACCAGGATTATGTCAGATTAGACCCAGATCGGGTTTGATATGAGGTGGGTCAGACCCAGGCCAGGTTTTGAACAAGTGGGTCTGACTCGGGTTAGGCCTAAACCCGACCCAACCTGACCCATTAAGACCCTTAGGTTGGTTTTTAATTTTTTATTAATACTAATTGTCTCACTCTTTGATATTGATAAATAGTATATTACATGGTCTTTTTATACTATTTTACTTTGAATGAGATTCTTTATTTTTACTATTTATTCCACAATTTTTTTTACTTAAATATCAGAATTATACTATTTAAAAATTTCTTGATCTTGTATTCAATATCTTTTTCAATCAAGCCAAGTTTATTCAATCAGTAGGCTGTGCATGAAAACTGGTTTTAGAGTTAATCATGTTACTTCTAGTAAAATAGGCATAGTCTTATGTTTCTGATTGATCGCTTCAACTACTAACAATATTTTAACTTATTTGTATAGTAATACAAACAAAAAAAGAAAATCAGATTTTGTAAATAAACTAAATGCTTAAGATAAAGTTTAGAATTAGGGCCTTATTGTTAGGGGCTATAAGATTAGAGAATACTTAATATAAGTAAAATTTTATTTTATTATTTTTAATTATTGCACCAAGTTCGATTTAAGTATTAGTTTTTGTATATTTTTGCTTTTTTCTTCTTTTATATGTGTTCAGATTCTTCATTGCATTGATCTGGAATAGTCAAAATTTGCACTCTCTAATTGGCTATTTCCTTTCTAGGAGTTTGTATACAAATAGTAGATACCTGCTAACAATGCTTATATTGATCAAACATATAACTATAACTGGGCCTATTACATGTTCAATTGATTTGAGACAAAAGCTGCCTCGATATATTGAGCAGCTATTAACCTAACAAAGATTAAATTTTCAGTAAACTAACAAGTATAAACGCTAACTATGGCATTAAAGCTATACTTTTTATTATTTTTTTTTTAAAAAAAGTAATTTAAATATTTTAGCTTTTAAATAATAATATTATTATTGGTTTTGTTTGGCTTGTATATTTAGTTTTAAAAGTAGAGTGTATATCGACTATTTTTAATAATAGTAAAATTGTTATATTATATAGCATTGCATAAAAATTTACTACTATAGTTACATCAGCAAATTTTATATATAGATATATATCGATATCGATACTAATCACCCTGCCGATTTCTATTGATAGTGATAGTAATCGATATATATCTGGTAGTAATCGATTTATATTTGATATAGATATTAATTGATATATATCTGATATGATATCAGTTAATAGTTATTATATTCATATAATATGCTTTTTGCAAATTTTTAAATGTTTTACAGGTTTTCGCAAGTTTTCGCAATTTAATATAAAACTTTATTTTTTTACTTATTATTATTATATTATATATTAAATTATTAAATATAAAATATTCACAAGTTTTTACAAATTAATATAAAATTTTATTTTTTTTTATTATTATTATATTTTAAATATTACATATTTTATTATGTATTATTATAAAAAATACCAAAAAAAATAAGTACAAAAAAAAACAAAACCAAAAAAAAAATAAAAATAAAAACAAAAAAAATAAACTATTATATTCCTTATATTCACTCATATTCGCTTATATTAGTTTATTTCGCTTATATTTGCTATTTCTTGCAAAGTGCTAAAAAGTTAGAATGTTTTCTTGCAAAGTTCCGAAAGAAGTATGGAATAAATAAAATAAAATTAAAAAAAATAAGTAAAAAAAAAACAAACAAAAAACAAAAAACAAAACCAAAAAAATAACTAAAAAAACAAACACAAAAAAATAAACTATTATATTTTGCTTATATTCGCTTATATTCGATTATATTCATTCATATTCATAACTTCTTTCAAAGTGCCAGAGATGTTAGAATTGGTGTTCTTGAAAGTGCCAGAAAAGTCAAGTCATTTTCTTGCAAAAAAACAAAAATGTAAGCAAACTATATAAAAAATAAACAAAGCCCCAAATCTCTGTTTCGAGTTTGTGTTTTGCAATTCAGAAATCTTCGAAGGTTTTCGCAAAATGCTAGAATAAAATAAATTAATAAAAATAAAAAAACATAAACAAAAAACATAAAATGAAAAAAAATAAACTGAAACCTTGCAAAAACTTGTGATAACTAGCGAAAACTTGCGAAAACTTGCGAAAACTTGCATTCTTGAACTTTCGAAATTGCTAAAGAAAGTAGTTGTGTGTTCTTGCAAAGTGTCAAAAGGCTGAGTTGGCTTGCAATAAGTGCTGAAAAGTCATTGGATTTCTTGCAAAGTACTAGTGGTAAAGTGTAAAAATAAAATAAAAAAATAAAAATAAAAAAAAATATAAATAAAAAAAAAACAAAACTAAATGAAACAAAATGAAACTAAACAAAATTAAACGAAACCAAAAAAAACAAAAGGAAAATGAAAAAACAATGTAAAATTAATAGAAAATCTAAATTATAAACAAAAAATAAACAAAGATCTAATCTGATCTTGTGGTACAATCATCAAAAATCATTGAAACATTTTGAAAATATTAGTCAAACATGTCCTAATATGATCCAGGTTACAGATCATTATAAAATATTTCGAATGTATTCGAAATATTAAAAATAAAAAAAAAGAAGAGAAGAATAAAAAAAAAAAAGAGGAGTAAAAGTGAGAGAGGGGTAAAAAAGAGAAAGGAGTAAAAGAGAAAGAGAGGTAAAAGGAAAAGGTGGGTAAAAATAGGTCGAAATGGCCTTTTTTTTTTTTAAGTTTTTTTTTATTTTATAGTATATATTTTTATGATTTAGGATACATTACGAATTAGATGGGCATAGGAAATTTTTTAAAAATTTTTTTTTGTTTTTTTTTTACCCGGTGATCTGGAATAAAATTTTTGTGATGTGATTAAAACACTATGTAATCATTAAGATCTGCTAATCGTCATATATCATTTCAAATAGTTACAATTATAATTGATTTATAGATATATAACAATTTAATATAAAAAATGATATATATCGATTATAGATATATATCGATTTTTATCCAATTAATCGATATATAATAATATTTTATAATCGATATAAAACGATTAAGTGCTATATATCGATTAATATCTATATATAAAATTTGCTGATGTAAATAAAATGCATTTTTGTTTACATTAAAAAACTATATTTATAGTATTTTTAATGTTTGAATTTTTATTTTAAAGCAAAGAATTTAATATTTTATATTTAATTTTTAAAAAATATATCAAGAAGTTAGTAATAGTTGGGGGTATCCATAAATAACATTATACAAGAGGGGTCAGATAAAATATAGTACTTTTCTTCTTAAGTAGAGAAGGGGTCAAAAAATATAACAATTTTTTTAGAAAAAGTTGTCTAAAACTGATCCAGTTGTTCAAATTGAATAATTTTGGTACTATTTGATTTGTTTCAGTAAGAGAAGTTGAATAGTACCAATTTTATTTTATTTGGATTACTGGATCAAAAGTTATTGGCCAAAACTATTGGTCATATCTTTTCTTATAAAATTACTATATAACTAATAGTTTTTTGTGAATATCTTTTAATCCAGTAATCCAAATGATGATTTTGGTATCTTGAATTCATCTTACTGAGACAAATTGAATGGTACCTAAATCATCTAAATCAGATTACTGTATCACAAGATATTCAAGTTTTTGTAAAATTTTATATATAAATATATGAATTTTGAAAATTTTTTTATATAGTCAAGAGGGGTCAAGCGCTACTATATTGGGGTATATAACATTATTTATAGATGCCCTCTTACAGGCATTAGACTTTTTTGCAGGTGCTAAAAATAAGTTAAAACTGGTTTTTGATAGTAAATAAAATATCTTAAATATTCGATATATATTAGTATTAGACATTTTATATTACTAATAATTATAACAATAAATTTCATAATAAAACAATGTCATTATACTCTACCTTTAAAAAACCAATTATAAACAGTCAAATAAGCTATTAATATCTCTCAAATATTTAAATAAATAAATAAATGTAGTTGTATTATTCTTTATTATACAAATTATTAGATTTAAAAATTATTTTAAAAAATTATATTATAGCATTAGATTTATTATCATAATCCAATTTGATAAATTTAAGATTTGTTGCAGCAAGTCACTCTTAGCAATTAAAATTAACATATATGTTATAAAATGCAAACATGCAAAAAATATATAATATATTATTATAAGTTTAAATTAACATTATAATTATAATATATTAGAGTGAAACCCGCGCAGCTAGCTAGTAAAACCCACTTTGGTCATAGGGTTTGGGTAAAATTCGTGTTAGCATAGTGTGTTTTATATGTTAATACAGTTTTCACTCTTATGTAGTGTTCCTATGAACCTGAACTGAACTGAACTTAGGTCAAGTTCAGGTTCAGGTTCAGGTTCAGTATTGAACCTGAACCTGAACATTTTTTAAAACATGTTCAGGTTCAGGTTCAGTATTGAACTTTTAGAGCTGGTTCAGGTTCAGTTCAGGTTCAGTTCATAAGTTCATGAACATGTTCAGGTTCAGTCTGGTGTTCATATGAACTAGTAATTCTAGGTTTGGGTCCAGGTTTGGTCTGGTCCAGACCAGACTCAAATTCTAAATTTTATTATTAAAACTTTATACTAAACTCAAACTCAATCATAAGTTTGGTCAGGCTAGTCCAAATTTTGCAA
>QKWP01000270.1:329321-357670 GCA_003550325.1 Gigaspora rosea
TATGAACCTGAACATGTTCATGAACCTTGAACTGAACCTGAACTGAACTTTTTTTAAGTTCAGGTTCAGGTTCATGTTCAATAATTTTAAGTTCAGGTTCAGTTCAGTATTGAACTTTTAGAGCAGGTTCAGGTTCAGGTTCAGGTTCATTGAACCTGAACCTCTATTGAACTGAACTGAACTTCGGAACCCTACTCTTATGTGATCTGCATAGCAGATTTTACTAGCTAGCTACATGGGTTTCACCCTATCATATTATAATTAACATAGCAATAAAATATACTATAATTTGTTTGCAACAAGCTATTATATTGTTTTTGCAAAATAACAACCACTGCATATAATTTTGGATATATGTGCATTAATTAGAGTATGTGCATGGACATTATTTCAAAACAAAATTGGTTTATTAATACTGTAAACCTGTTTTTTAAATAATAACTGTATACTTTTTATATAAGTAGCTATACAAAGAGAAAAGGTACTTATATTACAAATATTGTATATATAGATGCATGTTATTTAGAGATGCATATGGTCATTATTTTAAAGCCTTGCATACTATTTTCGGGAGGTGCAATTTTTTAAATAATGCTATGCCTTAATAAAAATTTGTTAACAATATATCAAACTTATTTTTTAGTTTTTTAAATTTAATTTTTTATTGCTTGTAACTTGTGATATAGTGATTAGAATAAAATAATTTTGGTACCATTCAACTTATCTCATTGAAATGAATCAAATAGTCCCAAAATTGTCTAATTCTGATTACTAGATCATGAGATATTATGTTTGCATCATAATTGGTATATATATAATAATTTGTTAATTTTTAGCTTTTATTTTTATTTGCAATATCATATAATCTAGTATCAGAATCAAACAATATTGGTATTATTTAATTTATCTCAATGTAACAAATCAAATTGATAAAGGCCATGTTATTTATTATCTAATTTTTTTTTATCAGAGGTCTACTTCCCTACTTTTATATATAAAAATATTAAATCTTTATATGTAATTTTCAAAATTTTGACTCTCTAGAAAATTACTTGATATTTGACATTTCTCTAACAAAAATAATTAATTCTGATTTTTAGGTTATATAATAATAGCTATAAAAAGTTATTGTACCATAATACCCATACTCACTTTAATAATTATTAATTTTGAAGCTATATTTGTTAAGTTATAAACTCAAAAGCCCAAAGTTTAGTTTTTTTCAAATAATATAAAATTTTATTTAAAAAATCTCGCCTTGAGGCCTAAAAATAATCTATTTTTGTAGTCTGTTTAGCTTGCATTTAACTTTAAAACATTTTTGCCAGCTGGGTCCAGTATATATTTATAAATTTATTATTAGGCCTAGCCCAGTTCACAAAAATTTAATATCAGTCAACTAATTGTTATACTATAGTTAGACCTCTCTAAGTGCATGCTGTTAGAACTAGCATAAGTATACATTTATAGAGTGTGTGCTAATCAGAAAAAGGTTCAATGTACATAATTGATAATACATGTACTTAAAACTAGAAATTGAAACCATTTAACTGCATAAAAATTTTTTTATGGTACCAGACCAAATTATAGACCAGAATTCTTAATTCTAACCAAATTAAATAGTTGAACAATTAAAAATATTTTAACAAATATTGTCAATAAATATACTTATATTTAGATAAATTAATAAGTACAATAACTTAAAATATTGAAATATACTATTGTTGTCTAACTTCTTTGTAATTGAATATGATTTCATATGTGATTTTAGCTTTTGTTAATATCAAATCTAGTATTTTAATTGGTTAAATTTTTATATAAATTATATGAGTCATTTATAGAGGTGCATATATAAGTCTGGGACTACAAAAATCTATAAAATCTATGCATATTAGAGTATAGAGAATATGTACTTATCATTAAGTTGAACTGCACTAAGGAGAACCCTGAAATATATATATAGATAGGTCAGGTCAATTATAGGTTACTAAAAAAGGAAAAATCTGCAAAAAAACTTCAAAAATAAGCAAAAAATTACTATAAATAAAAAAGATCTGCATAAAAAACCTCAAAAATAAGCAAACTCATACTTAACCTATCTAAGTATATTTCGGGGTCTCGCTAAGGTGTGCACTTAAGAATAGTGTGCATTTAGAAAGAGTACACTTAGAGAGGTCTAACTGTATTTTGAATGAGCTTTTTATTATATATAAATTTATAGAAAAAAACATCATATGCTCTGATTTTTGGAATTTATAAAAAAACTTATTTTTTTAAAACTTTAAAGCTATATAATTTTTGATCTACTAGTCCATTTTAAATGATTTTACTACCAAAATGTTCATCTCTTTGAGATGATTCCAACAAGCCCAAAGTTATAAAAATCCAATCACAAGGTCATGAGAAAATGTACTGTCAAATAGGTGACGTACCTGAAATTGGTTTGATCTATTTTAGATGCACCATCTATCTGACAGTACATTTTCTTATAACCCTGTAATTGGATTTTTATGATTTTTAGCTTATTGGAATTGTTTTAAAAAGATGAACAGTTTGTTAGTAAAATCATTTAAAAAGGACCAGTAGATCAAAAATTATTTAGCTTTAAAGTTTTAAAAAATAATCTTTTTTTATAAATTCCAAAAATCAGAGCATATGTATAAAATTACTATAAACTTTGAATCTTTGATAGTTTTTCTTTACATATTAAAATTGAATTTTTTGAACAAGTAGAAAAAAAAATTTAAAATTAAAAATTGAATTAAAATTTTGTCAATTTTTTGCAAATGAAAAAATGTAACTTTACCAAAAGCAAATATTTAATAATTTTAAATAATGAGTATATATAAAAACATGCCCTGAACAACTTTATTTAGAAGATGAAAGTAAATAAAAGTAGGTTATTTTGTAAGAAAAATAGGTTATGACTAAAGTTAAAAATTTTAGGTTTTTCAATATAAAACTTTTTTATTAGGCAACCTACTTTGGACCCTTAAGCAAAGTTGTTCAGCATATGATTCTACTTGAAACAAGGTCAAAAAGCATTTTTTTAAACCTTTTACTAATTGAAAATGAGTTTAAATTAGGTCTAAAAAATTTTTTTTCTAACTTTAACTCTATTTTTACTTAGTAAAAGGTTCAAAAAAATGCATTTTGACTTTGTTTCAAGTAGAATTACATATCAAACAACTTTGCTTAAAGGCCTAAAGTAGGTTATCTAATTAAAAAAAGGTTTATATTAAAAATCCTATAAATTTAACTTTAGTATATAGATAACCAATTATTCTTACAAGGTAATCTATTTTTATCTTCTAAGTAAACTTGTTCAAGGCATGCTTTTACATATTTTCATTATTTTAAAATTTCAAATACTGTATTTGTTTTTGGCAAAGTTATATTTTTATTTTTACAAAATTAACAAAATTTTAATTTAATTTTTAAGTTCAATTATTTTCTTTCTCTTTGTTTTATATTTTAAAAATTTAATTTTAACTTAATATATAGAGGAAGAAACATCAAAGATTTCAAGTTCATAGTAATTTTATATAGTTAGACCCCACTAAATGCAACTTCTTTAAATATATAATCTTTTTAAATGCATGGCTTAACTTGGTTTCAACTCATATGTTAATTATAACTTTTTATCTCTCTAAATGCAATATCTCTTAAATGAAAGGATTTTTACTAGCTCCTTACTATATATTCAGAGAGGTCTAACTATATTTTTTTAAAATTTTATATGGTGCAGAAAATTTTAACTCACTAATATAATAGATGATCTTTAAAATTTATTAACTTTTTAAAAAATTAAATTTTAAAAAACTAACTAGTAATTTTGTTTATCAAGACAACATTACAAAAAATTATATCAAATTTTAAAAATATAATTCTATAAAGAGCTAAAGCTTTTAAATTTAGATTAATTTTATAAAAAAACATATATAATTAATAATTTGAACCAATTATAAACTTAGATTTTTATTATAAAATTATTGACCAATCAGAATTTAGTTAAAAAATAAAATTTAGTTTGAAAAAATAAAATTTTTTTAAAAAAAATTTAATTTAAATTGTGTTATCTATTTTAGCACTCTGATTGGCTAATTTAGATTACACTGTATATTTAAAAAATTGAAACACTTTGTATAACTATTAAGTATAGATTTCCTGTACCATATGTAAAAAATTTTTATATGACATATCATGTAACCAATATATAGTAAGGGTCAGCAAAAATATACTTCATAACAAATAATTATTTTAAAAATCTCTCTTACGTAGGTTGGATGAAAAGTCTTGTCAGTAGATTAATATCTTGATCAATTTTAAAGATACACTCCCCTAACATTGATCACCGGATTTTTAATAATCACGTTACCTACTGACGATCGTAGCCATATATACAACTTTTTTTTTAATGAGAAAATTAAACATGGCGTAGTAAGTAAAGTTGTACAGAATAACGATTTGCATGTACTCTAAAATTTTTAGGAATTTTAAATAAAATTTTATTAAGTCGTATTTAGCATTTTTGATCAAAAAAACGAAAATTAAAAAATTTTATATTAGGTCGACGCATTTTAAAACCCTATTATAAATAATAGTTGGTTTTAAAATATGTCATTCTCCATACCTAACGGCATATAGAATTAAATTTTCATAGAGCAATTCAAAAAATTTCTCATAAAATTTTTGAGTTTAATTAAAATTTTTGACAAATAAAAAGTTGCAATTTTCGTACCTTAAAATTCAATATAGTAGAACATTATAAAATTTTTATTAAAAATCTCCCAAAATAAAGTATTTAAGTATTTATTATTTAATACATATATGATTATTTTTTTAAGCTATTCTAATACAAATTTTATAATGTTCTACTATATCGAATTTTAAGGTATGAAAATTGCAACATTTTATTTGTCAAAAATTTTAATTAAACTCAAAAATTTTATGAGAAATTTTTTGAATTGCTCTATGAAATTTTAATTCTATATGCCGTTAGGTATGGAGAATGACATATTTAAAACCAACTATTATTTATAATAGGGTTTTAAAATGCGTCAACCTAATATAAAATTTTTTAATTTTTGTTTTTTTGATCAAAAATGCTAAATACGACTTAATAAAATTTTATCTAAAATTCCTAAAAATTTTAGAGTACATGCAAATCGTTATTCTGTACAACTTTACTTACTACGCTATGTTTAATTTTCTCATTAAAAAAAAAGTTGTATATATGGCTATAATCGTTAGTAGGTAACATGATTATCAAAAATCCAGTGATCAATATCAGGGGAGTGTACAGTTTTAACCTTTATATATATAACTAGTGCGATAGGTGGCGCTTCACGCCACCAATCTTATACAGTTTTTTTGTTCATTAAAAATTATATTACAGAATTTGTCATATATAATAGTATGCTTGTTTTAGTTACGTTCTATACGTTTGTCTAAAAATACTACGTTCGTTCGTTTAAAAAAAAAAGTTAATGTTAGATTTATAATATATAAAAAAAAAAAAAAGAAAAGAAGAATTAACATGCTACGTCTCTTCTAGTTACATTCTATACGTTTGCCTAAAGTATTACGTTTTCTAAAAAAAAGAACGTTAAATATATATATATATAAAAAAGAGAAAAAAGAAAAAAAACTAACTTTTGTATTACGCTTGTTTTAGTTACACTTCATACGCTCGTTAAGTACTACGTTGTAAAGTACTACATTCGTTAAGTACTATGTTCATTAAGTACTATATTCATAAAGTACTACGTTTGTAAAGTACTACGTTTGTAAAGTACTACGTTTGTAAAGTACTACGTTCGTAAAGTACTACATTCGTAAAGTACTACGCTCGTAAAGTACTATGTTTGAAAAGTACAATGTTCGTAACTTACTATGTTCGTAACATACTACGTTTGTTCTAAAAAAAAATATTAGATATATACATAAAAAAAAAGGAAAAGAAAAACTTACGTGTTGTGCCCGTTCTAGGTTCGTTCGTCTAAAGTACAACGTTCGTTCTAAAAAATACAAAAAAGAATGTTAAATACATATAAATAAATAAATATATATATATATATATATATATATATTAACGCGTTACGCTCAAAGTATTAAGTTCATTTTAAAAAAAAAAGAACGTTAGATATATTTACATATAAAAAAAAGAAATAAAAAAGAAAAACTAACATATCACATCCATTCTAGCTACGTTCTTCTATAGTACTACGTTGGTTTTAAAAAAAAAGAACGTTAGATATATATTATATATATATATAAAAAAAAAGAAAAACTAACATGTTACGCCCATTTTAGCTACGTTTCACACATTTGTCTAAAGTACTATGTTGGTTTTAAAAAAAAAAGAATGTTAGATATATATATATATATAAAAAGTTATGCCCGTTTTAGCTACGTTCCGTACGTTTATCTAGAGTACTACTTTTGTTTTAAAAAAAAAGAAGTAAGAATGTTAGATATATAATAATAATAAAATAAAAAAAAAAGAAAAACTAACGTGCTACGCCTATTCTAGCTAAGTTCTATATAAGTTCCATATGTTCATCTTAAAAAAAGACCGTTAATATTATAAGAAAAAAAAAACTAACGTGCTATACTTCATTCTACATGTTCGTCTAAAGTACTACGTTATAAAAAAAAAGAAAGAACCGTTAGATAAACAATATTAAAAAAAAAAAAACCTAACATGCTACGCCCGTTCTAGCTACGTTTCCTAAAGTACTACATCCATTTAAAAAAAAAGAAGAACNTTCGTCTAAAGTACTACGTTATAAAAAAAAAGAAAAGAAATATATATAAAAAAAAAGAAAAAAAAGAAAAACTAACGTGTTATGCCCGTTCTAGCTACGTTCTCTAAAGTACTACATCCATTTAAAAAAAAAGAAGAACGTCAGATATATATATATAAAAAAAAAAGAAAAAAAAAGAAAATCTAATGTGTTACGCCCATTCTAGATGCGTTTCATACATTTGTTAAAGTATTACGTTCGTTCTAAAAAAAAATGAAGGAAGAACGTTAGATATATATATTATAATATATAAAAAAAGAAAATAAAAACTAACATGTTACGCCCATTCTAGCTACATTCAATACGTTCGTCTAGAGCACTACTTTCATTCTAAAAAAAAGAACTTTAGATATATAATAATAAAAATAAAATAAAAACTAATTTACTATGCTCGTTCTAGATACGTTCTATACGTTCGTTTAAAGAAAAGAAAAGAATAAGTACATTAGTACTACTATAATAAATAATAAAAAATTTTTAAAAAAATTTAAAAAATGTCAAAAACGAAGAACGGCCGATACCTTTATGCGAATGTTAAGGTTTCTAGCAATGGACGGTTCTAAAAAATAAAAATAAAAAAAATTAATAAAAAAAAAAATATAAAAAAATTCTATTTATATGATAAGTCAATCTTTAATGTGATTGGCTAATCATATAAGAGTCACCCTGGCCATCTATAATTTTCTTTTAAAAAATAGACAAATTACGAATTTTTGACAAATTCATTACAACATTACAGCATTACAGATGATTCGAGTGGGGCTCGTGATGAATTTTAATTACCTAATTAATAGATCAATTACAAATTATGACGGTATTTAATATGCAAATGATCATATGGGGGCTTTGCAGTAGAAAGGGCGGATATGACCCCAAAATGAAAAAATGAGTTTTTATTAAATTCTGGTAAATTTCAATATGACCAACATTTTTCAATTATAAATGAAAGTCAATTTGCATAATAAAAAATCAAGATATGTAATGTAAAAGAAAGTTGCGCAAGGTTGAAGCCAAGTGTATCATGAGATTACCTGTTAAACATATGTTATATTTAACCAATCAAAAATTGTGAATTTTGATTGACCCAGATCAGTTCGAAAATCAAAACAAATGATTAAATTCAATTATCTCAAAATTATATATATTGACGTATCCGCTCTTTCTACTGCAAAGGCCCCATATGTCATTAAATTCTCACGGTCTGATTACGGTTTTGGATATAGTAAATCAAAAAATGGCACAATGCAATATTGTATGATTTTAAAAATTTCCCATATTGGTCACGTTTCTGAAAGATGACCAATCGAAAATGTTCAAACAGTCGAACTTTACATCAATGACATAATGTGCACGTGCACTGAGTTAGCCAATCATATCAAGAATAAAAGACCAATCAGCGTGCAGATTTATGTCGATCAGAGTGCAAATTATTTAGTATGTTTTTAAATATAATGGTTATAATAAATATGTAAAAAAAATTTTAAGTATTTTCATCAGATAGTTTTTAAAATATTGAATTTTTAATTTATTATATAAAAAATATTGCAAATTTTTTTATATAAAAATTAATTAAACTTTATCTTAAGTATATATAAAAAAAATTTAAAAATTTAATTAATTTTTCTAAAAATTTAGCTAATACTAAAATCAGTTATGTAGTTTTTAAATATATAATTTATTTTTAAATTAACATATTAAAATTTAAAAAATTTACAATTTAAAATTTTTCTTTGTTTAATTAGATTTTGCGAAGCTATAGTTTTTTTATTTTTTAATATTTTTATAAATTTTATAAATAATAATAATTTTGCAATAATTTTTATTTATAACTATTCTATTTTCAAATAAAATTATTAAATTTATTTAAAACAACCAAAAATTAAAAATTGTTATATAGATAAATTTTATTACTAAATTTAGTAAATTAATTACTATATATAGTAAAATATTTAATTTATAATAAAATTACTTCAAATAATTATAAATAAAATTTATTTATATAAATTTTAATTATATAAATATAGTTCATTATTTTGGTTATTTAATTTTTTTATTATATAAAAATTTTTAATATAAATGACTTAATTTAAATTTTTATAATAATAAATTTTATTTGGTTAAATTAATAAATTTAAAAACCAATTTTTTCAACAACTATCTAATTAAAATTAATTAAAATTTTTTTTATAAATTCATTATAACCATTATATTAATATATATAAATTTAAAACTGTATATTTAAAAATAATTAAGATATTGATCTACTGACAAAACTTTTCATCCAACCAACGTACAAATTTATTATTTATAATCTAAACTACAAATCTGTAAGATAGATTTTTAATATCTTGTCTTTTACAAAAGTTATAAGAGATTAAAGTTTGGTAACTTTAATAGTAAAACAGAAATTTGGTGCAAAAAAATTATTCAATCATATTAATTAGTCACATGCAAGTAATTTTATTGGTTAATACTTATTATTATTATTACTATTATTATTATTTTCCCTTTGATAGGTCTCGCTATGACTTAACTTCTTAGCTTTATTATATATTTAACAAATTAAATACAATATATTTCTAAGAATAAACAAAGCCTGACATTATCTGAGTAGTATTACCCAAATACAACCTATCACACCAACTCTTTGAAGAGTTAGAGTCTGAATTAGCCTCTATCAAAAGGAGGTCCAAAAAAGGGTTTCACCCAATTGGATCAGACAAAGAATTGCTTCATTCCAAATTTCATAAATTTTTTCTTCCTTTTTCTTCTGTAAAGCCTTCCTTTCTTGAGCTAGGTTCTTAACATTTCTTTCCTTCAGCACTGTGGGTAAGTCTTCACTCAAGTCTGAAGCTGAGTTTCTCTGTTTGTCATGATTTGAAATTCCCATTGACTTCTTCCATTCCAAACTGTAGAGCAATAGGTTTTCCTAATAAAGTCATAAAAAAGATTCCAGGTGAGCATTATGGAGTAGTTTAGAACCTTTAAAGCTTCTTTTTTTGAGTTCAAAAGGTTCATCATATTGAATACTGCTGTTTCTTGTAATAAACCTTTGATTATGTCCTTTCTTGCCTAAGAATTTTCTTCTTTGCTTCTTCCAAAGATAATTCCCTTTAAGACTTCTTTTTTGAACTTAAACTTGGAATCAGACTCTAGTTCTTTCTAACACAACTCTGAAACTACGTCTTTAATATTATACCATTGAAACTATAGACCAATATACACTGCCAAGTTTTTTCTTCCCATCTTCACACAAAGTACAGTGATCTGATGTATAAAGATGTGGTTTTCTTCTTTTCAATTCTGTAAGTACAGGAATTGTTTGTGCTAAGGCTTTAATACGTAGAGCTAATTTCTTACTTTGTTTTAAAGATGTGCAATATGAACACCACTTTGTCTTTTGATTTGCTTCCAATAAGAAGGCCAATTAAAAGTTCTATCAGAGCAACTGTTTTCTAATTTAGATACTGCTTTTGTGCAGAACCATCCTGTACCTTTTTGGAGTTCAAAAACCTGTTTAAGAAAACTTCTTGTTGGCTTCTCGACTTTGATGTTCTTTCAAAAAGGAGTGACTCAAATTTTGAGTCCTTGACTTGGTTTGCATCTAAACTTACTGAACGAGAGTGCATCTTTCGCATAGTGATCTGCTGCATCGTTCCACTTGTTACCACTATAACCTTTGACTATTTCAAGAACAAGTTTAATCTGCTTTGACTTAACTATATTAACTATCTTAGAAACCCAAAAATAGTTCTTTTCTTTGTGCCACCTATTTATTCAACTTCATTTTCCAAATTCTGTATACTGGCAATTGTCGCTGCACTATTTGTACAAACAATTACTTTGCTATTAAATGGTACCGTTAAAAGGGCTAACCAGATTGCAATAGTTTTGGGCTTTTGGATAAGGACCATAAACTAACTCTAATATTACCTTTAGCTATAGCTATATTCTGTTCTAAACTAATTTGAACCCAACTTGCTCCTATAATGCTCTGATACTGCTGTCTAGAAAGGGAGCCATTTGTGTGAAATTTATAAACCTCTTTTCTATTTACTGTATTTAGTTCCAATGCATTTAAAAGGTCTGAAAATAATGTGTCGTTAAAAATTTGAAACTTGATTAAGCACCTGGCCAGAGAGCCCTCAATTATTAACTGTAGATCTAGAAAACTGAAGTCTGGGGCATCCACTGTTTTAGTCTTCTTTCTGGCTATTACTTTTTTGGGAACAGATAATACCTTTTGGTTTGCTACATTCTGATTTCCGGGAAAGACTCCTAGAATGTTTTCTTTTTGTAGCCAAATAAAGCAACTTTACCTTCTCTTCTACCTTGCGAGTTTAGCTCACAATACTACATTTTTCAAGTACTTGTTCCATTTTCCCTTTCTTTAGAGTTATATTCTTGTCCTGCCAATGTTCTATTAGGACTTCTCTTTTCCTTTTTTTAATGATCCGCCTGACGTTGTGAAGGGCTCCAGTAGGGCAAAAAATGAGATTTCTAGAACACTTTTTCAGTATCCTGGGTACTAAAGTATTCATTTTGCTTTTTATCATTATAGAAAGATTTTATTCTATAAAAACTCTTTAGTACCTATATTAAACCAGAGTACCAAAAATTATATAGCTAGAACTCTCTATTTTTATATTTTATAATCAAAGTGGATAACAACAAAAAAATGATCGCATTGTCATACCTGATATCATATATTATTCACCTATATATAAATCAAGGTAAGTATCTATTTTCCTTTTATAATACTTTTGATAATGTTTACCAACATAATAGCTTCTAATATGATCTGGACATTGGCTACTTTTAGAACGAGTAGGTTTACTACAATCAGTACAAGGAAAGTGTTTGATTGCATTTTTATGAAGCCAGCACCCTTTAGGATTCATACATGATCGACCACATATCTCTTCAGTATATAAAAGAAAATTACATATATATTTACCTAATTGCATTTTTTATATATGCCTAGTATATATTAATTTTCAAATTGAATAAAAATATTTTATAAGTAATGGATAAGAAATTTCGTACCAGCACCCATATACAAATTCATACTATTATTTTATTATGGTAATACATACATGTAATAGATGTGGAAAAGATTTTTTTAAATTAGCAAAACTTCGTATACATCTAAACCAAAAAATCTATGTAAACTTAATATCTAAAATTCTATTACAGATCCAATACCATTACCACAAAATCAAATAGGAGTCTCTGATTCTCCTGCTTCGTAGAGACTAAATATCGAGACCTACCTCTTTTAACTCAAACCTATATTCCAGTAGGTGATTTAATCCAATTAGACGATGCATCTTATTACCTATTCAAAATATATCTTCAGACAATGTTTCTTCAAATCTACCCCAAAATGATATAGAATGGTTTGATAATATAGAAGATAGATATAATGCAAGCACTAATAAAAAAATGGACCAAATTAGGTGGAACCTTGCTCTATGACTATCCAAAAAGAAATATCATAAAGATAGAAGGTAATTTTGGTGGTAAACCAATAAGAAAAAACTATAGACTAACGAACAAAGAGTTAATATTCGAAGAATATAAATCTAATTCAGATCTATTAAGACTCTATCAGAACTTAACAATGATGAGTTTATGGCAAGCAGTTATTCCATCTCCTGAAAATATAAAATATAGATTCAATTATTATGTTGAGAACCCCAATAAATATTTAGAAGCCCCATATATGCCCCAGCTTATAGCAAATACAAGAGAACAAATTACAAGAGTTCTTAAAGCTGAATTGTGTAAAAAAGATCAAATAAAAACCGCATTAATTGCTCAATGTATATATTCGAGCATGTTAGCAAAGGAAAGGGCAAACTTAAAAGTCCATTAACTATAATTGCTTATCACAAAAGCCTCATGCGTGTTATTCTTACAGAAGAAGATATCAATGAACATATAAATTTAACTATATCAGAAATAGATAATGCTATAGACTCATTTATGCAAGAAGGATCAGAAATGAATTTAGTAAGGATTGAAATGTTAACTATTGAAGCTTATACTTATCGAAAAACAACTGGTGGATCATATATTCCTACTCCCAAAAAGCTTGCCAATACAAAGTGTACTATTAATCCTGATAATTCAAAAATAATCGATTCAGTTACAGATATGCCATATGATAATTGTCTTCAAGGTGCATTAGCTTGTTATTTTGCTCATAAAGATGGACATACAGAACACCTTGAATGAATATATACAAAAAAGGATTATAAGCAATACTTAGATCTAGTCAATTTAGATGGAATCCCTATGCTACTCCAATTTGCTCACGTATCTTTAATAAAATTGAAGAGATGAACCCAAATATCTCTATTAATATCTGGGAATGGAAAGAAGAAAAAGCTATTCCTAAACCCGTAATAGCTAGCAAAAACTATAATAGACAACATGTTATACAACTAATGGCTCTTACAGATATTACCAAATCTAAAGATAATAAGTATGGGCAAAAGAACCATTTTCTTTGGATCAAAAACCCAGATGGATTAGTATTCAAAGATACAAAACATTGTGGCAAAAAGCATCTTTGTAATCAGTGCTTTTATAGTTTTCTATCTGAAAAATCTTTAGCCTATCATCAAGAGCATTGTTTCAGTTTGGGAGAGGCTACTCAAAGAGTTGATTTGCCTACTAAAGGTGTTAATTCGAGAAGTTTAAAAATTATGGGTAAATGATCAATGCACCATGTGTTATTATAGCAGACTTTGAATTAGATAACAAGAAATAGGATTATTCTGGAGGTATAATGAAACCAGTATCAGAATATGGTAGAAAATGCACAAGATTGCAAAGCAAAAGGCCAATAGCTTTTGTTATCTAGTTCATTGGATTGATACTGGAGAGGTATAGGGCCTATTTCTATATAGAGAAGAAAATGCTACTCAGGAGTTTGTCAAATAAGGAATTGGTCAAAATTAATAGAGTCTTAGCTATAAAACATGATCGAATTGAGACTGACAAAGACAAAAAGGAATTCAATGAAGCAGATAGTTGTTGGATATGTAAAGAAAAATTCATTATAGATGAAGATAAAGTCAAATGCTTAGAAAATAAGGCATCATGGCTTAATAATAAGCTAGAAAATTCCATAATAAATTCAGAAGATTATAAGACCTTAACAAACAAATTCTCAAGATAACTAAGGATATTAATTAAGCAAAGTCTATGGACATAAAGGTTTGGGATCACTGTCAAATTACAGGTAAGTTTCGAGGAGCTGCCCACAATGCATGTAATCTTAAACTTCAAATCGAACCTTGGAAAACCCTATTCTAGTTGTCTTTCATAACTTTTGAGGCTATAATTCTCACTTAGTATGTGAATCTGTTGGAAAATTAGTTAATGCTCATCAGATAAAAGTCATAGCCGAAACATTTGAGCGATACAAGTCTATGAAGATGGGCCAGCTTAAGAATATAGATAGCATACAGTTCATGAATAATAGCTTGGTAAATCTTACAAAGAATTTGGGTACCAAGTATCCTATTACAAGCCAGCACTTTAAAGACTATTCTTCAAATCAAATTTTACTAGCAAGTCATAAAGGAGTTTATCCTTATGAGTATTTCGATTCACATGATAGATTTAAGGAAAAAGAACTTCCTCCTATTTATGAGTTTTATAGTACACTTAAAGGCAAGATTACACAAGATGACTATTAACATGCCCAAAAAGTAAGGAAAACTTTTGGTTGTAAGAATCTAGGTGAGTATTATGACCTCTATCTTAAAATCGATGTACTCAGTCTTGCAGATATTTGGACCCAATTCTGAATGACATGTATGTAGTACTATGAGCTTGATCCTAGTTATTATGTTTCAGTATCTGCATTAGCTTGGGATGCTATGCTTAAGATAACAAATGTTAAAATTGAGCTCTTTACAAATATATCTATGCATGATTTATAGAAAAAGCTAAACGTGGAGGTATAGCTATAGCCTGTAAGTGCTATTTCAAGGCCAATAATCCAAAGATAGGCAAGACATTTGATCTATCTAAACGCACAACGTGAATAAACTATATTGATGCAAATAATCTTTATGGCAGGCTATAAGTCAGTATTTGCCTATTGGAAATTATAAATGGGAGGTAAGTCGTAAATATCTTAAGGATAATCCAAATGAGCAAAAGAAATATCTTGAAAAGATTCTTAATACTAAAGCAGATGCTAAAAGAGGATATTTTCTAAAGATTAATACATGTTTTTCTCCAAAAACTCATGACTATTTGAATGATTTACCCCAGCTGTAGAGAATATGACTGTAAGTAAAAATATGTTATGTCCTCATACTACAGAGCTTGTAGATAACTTAGATAGTAGACGTTTTTTAGCTACAGAAAAATTAGTACCTCATCTTGGTTTACAAAAAGAATATGGTATTCATTACCTAGAGCTACAATACTATATAAAATTAGGTATGATAATAGATGAGGTAATAGAAATTCTATCTTTTGATCAAACCAACTGGCTTGTACCCTATATTGCTTTTAATACTGAAAAGTGACAAGGGGCTAAGAATGCTTTTGAAAAAGACTTCTTTAAGCTTATGAATAACTCAGTATATGGTAAAACTATGGAAAATGTTCGTAAGTATCAAGATGTCAAGCTCATGGCTATAAATAATGAGCAAGATAAAAAGAAGTTTATTAATCAAATTCGTAAACCCTCATTTAAATATGGCCGACGACTTGGAAATACTTTAATAAGAGCACATATGGGAAAGGCTAGTGTAACTTTTGACAAGCCTATTATTGTCAGAGCATTAGTTCTTGGCCTTAGCAAACTTTTAATGTATCGTTTCTGGTATGGGTATGTAAAAGAAAGATATGGTGATAAAGCCCAGCTTGGATATATGGATACAAACTCATTTATATTTATAGTTGAAACTGAGAATATCTATAAGGATATGGCTGAGCGACCTGATCTTTTCGATCTTAATGACTCAAAAACTATAGATCTTTTCAAAGATGAGACTCTAGATAGTGTAATTGCAGAATCTATACATATTCGAGCCAAGTCTTGTCACTATGTTTTGGCAGATAAGTCTACAAAGTCTAAGCATAAGGAAGTTAGCAAAAAGGGTATAAATGAAATGGTTACGAACTCATATATGCTAACTTTAGAAGGGTCCTCGCTAGATGATCCAATAGATATATCATTATTATCAGAGAAAGAAGTTAAGGATTTGGCTATGCGAACTGAGGCTGATTCTATGACTCTAGTTTATCGAGACTGTCTCTTTGGTAATGAAGTACAGTCAGACCTCCCTATAGTCACACCCCATATAGTCACATCTCTATTTAAGCACCTGATTTTGTGCGATGGACTCAAACATAGTGAAAAAACCTCATTATAGTCACAAATCGCTTATAATCACAATCACCATGAAAATTTGATTTTTTACAATTTTATTAATAAAAAACCCTTATTATAGTTACCAATTTTTAACTAAATATGGATTATATAATCTGATTGCCAATTTTCATATTCACGTATATTTAAAATTATCTATTAATTGATAATCTGCCTGTCAACTGGAGAGTGATCCTATAGGCAAAATGTGGAGTGCTTCCATCTAAAATTTTTTTCTTACTAGTTAATGATACATGTCTACTAATTGAAAGTTGTAGAGCTCGTCGAGACGCATCTATCAGTGGTTAGATCATCAAAATCGGCCTAGTGGATGGCAAGTTATCATCAAAATATGTTTGGCTGACTATATAAAAATCTGTGACAGAAATTACATATGAAAACCACTATAGGTGAAATGTGGAGTGCTTCCATCTAAAACTTTTTTCTTACTAAGTTAACGATACATACCCACTAATTGAAAGTTGTAGAGCTCGTCGTGACACATCTAATGGTGGTTAGATCATCCAAATCAACTCAGTGAATAGTGAGATATCGTCGAAAAACGATTGGCCAACTATATAAAATCTCAATTGTTTACACAAAGATTTTATATAGTTGGCCAATCGTTTTTCAATGATATCTCGCCATCCACTGGGTCGATTTGGATGATCTAACCACCGTTAGATGCGTCTCAACGAGCTCTACAACTTTCAATTAGTGGGCATGTATCGTTAACTTAGTAAAAAACGTTTTAAATAGAAGCACGCCACATTTCGCCTATAGATGACCATAATGAGGTATTTTATTTATAGTCACACCTCTTTACAATCACCAAAATAGGGTGCGACGGACTTGGTGATTATAGAGAGGGACAACTGTATTCCATGCCAAAAATGTAAGTATCCGATCAAAAGACCATATATTATCTTTGGTCAAATCAGAAAAGAAGGCTCTTGCCCTATAGATACTAAGCATTGAATATTATCTGATAAAATAACTAGTTTGCCATATGGTTATTGGCGTATACAAGCATATAAAAATTTTATATAAATGGAATATCTTCAGAGTTGGCTAAAGAACGAGCTTTAAGAGTTAAGCTCTCAAAAAGGTATCAAAATGAATGTGTATCCCACATATCTAGAATATTATTATGAAACAATAACCCTTTGGGTCTTAATTTATGAAATAGTTCAAGTTGGTATTCTGCATTTTATTTTTTATATTTATTCTATATCAATAAAAATTATATAAAAATAAAACATGAGAAGACTACAGGACCCTCTTCTTTATTTAATAATTTTTTTTGTCAGAATTGCAACATAAATAAAATAATACAAATACAAATAAAAATTAATAGCTGTAATAACTGCAAACTTTTAATACTTTTGAAAATGTTATAGGGTTGATACTGGAGTAATTACATAGTATTGGATAATCAAGAATTATATCTACACAAGATAGCTTTTTTTGATCGCTTTCTGGATTGGAATCGTTAGTCTTAAGGGCATTACTATTAATGGTCTTAGGGTGGTAGCATTATTAGTCTTGGGGGTGGTAGCTTTGTTATTAGTCTTGGGGTAGTGCTATCTTTAGTGCTCATTTCACGTTCCTAAAAACAAAAAAATTTAGTAAGTCAAATTCATTTTTATAGATACTATTAGACAAAATGACATTACTTTAAAAATAAATTATGGTCGGATAAAAAAATCATATATGAGCAAAAAATATTATTATAACACACCTACAAGAAGCAGAAAAATTACTTATTTTTATACCTAATATTTGCTAGATATAAAAAAACTTGCTAGTTATATAATTAGTAATTATGTTACTCTAATACTGCCAGATCACACTTAACAAAGTAACTCCATTTCGGTTAGAAAGCCCAAATACTAAATATATTTTAGCGTCCTTTTAGGGACATGACACTTTATATTCGATGCTTGCTACTACTAAGTGAAAAAGTTAACGATCTTGGTGATCTGGAAATTCCAAGTTCCTGCAATATATGAATTTGAATAAAATTACTGATAAAAAATATTGTACTCATTCCTCTTATAACTCTTTTAAGTTTCCATTTATACTTTTCTTATCAGGGTTATATATAATAAAAAAAGGCTTTATAGATATCCATTATAAATCAAAAATCGAACATGAAAAAAAAGGCAAATTGGTAGTATGTGACCCACAGGCAGGGACATGGAAAAATTTTGATTTATATAGATCAATATAAATCGATATTTTTAGGCCAAATCATATGGAAATCGATATTTTTACAATTTTTTATGTAGTGTAACTACACCATTTCGGGAATATTGAAAGTATAATTTGGGCCAGGCAATATGAATTTGGCCAAGCTAAACTGTTAGCAGGTTTTGGAAATGTAGACAATCAACAAACAAACTTTCCATTAATTTCCAGAAAAAACATGAACTTAGATACTGATCACGTTATTTAATGTTACACCAAATCTTAAATTCTTATTGGTCAATTATGGGCATATCGATATAAATCAATATTTTTGGCTATATCGATAGATATTTTTGCCAAATCAAATCGATATTTTTCCGTGTCCCTGCCCACAGGTCACAATATCATGTGACTACTGTGCCTTGTATAACATAGTACGTGATCTTGAGGTCACATTCTTATAAAAAAATATTAATATATTTAGGAAATTTTATGAAATTTATGAAATTTTTTGAAAGAATCCATTGTTTTACAATAATATTATCAATATATTTTTTTTTGAAAGATTATAATTTTTTATAAAAATATATTTTATAATATTCTATAGTTTTTCATGAAAATTATTCAAATCTTCTTACCCAACTACCTCCTTCATTAATAAAAGCTGGATGGAATCAGCTTACAACTCAAAAAAAAATCTATTATAAGAAAGTAAAGCCAGTAGTATTAGCCCTATTATAGAGGCATTTTTAAAACATGAAGTTGATAGATATCAAAGAAAAAAAAATCTCGATATAATCCTATTCATGATAACTGCTCTACAATAAAAGCACTAGTTTCAAGACCTGAAGAGTCACCTAATAGCTTGCTTTGTAGGCCCCATAAGGGCGACTCAAAGAGTCATACTAATATCCAAGTAATTAAGACCCAAAGAGGAATTGAAGATTTAGCACAATATGCCATTATTGCTCTGCAATACTCTAAAGAAGAGGTTAATGTTAGAATCAAAGAAGCTATAGATAATTTACATCAAGAATTTATTAAATCAACTGAGGAAACCTTAAAAACTATTAAGCAACAGAAAGATATGGAATGCAATCAAATTAAAATTGATATAGCTAATTGGAGTACAAAATTATTTAAACTTACATTAAAAAAATTAATTCAAGATGGTACTATATATAATCTTATTCATCAGTTAGAAGAAAAAGAGGGTGAATCATATTCTAACAACAGATTTGGTGCATAAGCACATATATCCTAGAAAAGTGATTCATTCATTTCTCCCATATAGAAATATCTCGAAATTGTGATTTATTAATTATTTTTTTTTTATTGCAGAGCATTGGCTTTTCGAGTCTAGACCCAGGTTATGATTCAGAGAAGAGGTAAAGTCTTAAATCTCTGATTTATCATCTAATGACTTGGTTTGCAAGAAATCATCCTCACTAGATAATGCTATTCCTCTAATAATATATTGTTATCCTTACTAGATGGACTAGAAGAAACAGTAGATACTTGAACCGAAAGTTAGATTGTTTTCTGGTTTAAATATCTCTCACTGAGACTTATGTACTGAAAGAGGTATAGTAATTACTTTACCTTTATATATTAGCTTGAATTCACACTTGACAATAGGCTCCCATCTAGCATGATCAAGCAAAGGAGTGCCTAATAATATCCAAGGTTTATCATCATCTATTACTGGAAAGTCTTCTGTAATTGTACAACTATTATCTCCATAACCAAAAGTAATTGGTACATTATATCAAGTTCCAATGAATTCTAAAGAATTATTACGCCATTTTACAGAAAGTTTTTTTATTTTTGTCAATATTCATTTCTAATAGTTTTTCAAGACCTTTGATTTAAGAGAGCAGTTTGCTCCACTATCTATTAATGCACCAGGTACTTGAATATTTTTTCCTGGCAAGTAATTTCTGTAATTGTACAACTATTATCTCCATAACCAAAAGTAATTGGTACATTATATCAAGTTCCAATGGATTCTAAAGAATTATTACACCATTTTACAGAAGGTTTTTTATTTTTGTCAATATTCATTCCTAATAGTTTTGCAAGACCTTTGATTTAAGAGAGCAGTTTGCTCCACTATCTATTAATGCACCAGGTACTTGAATGCTTTTTCCTAATAGTGAAGTAATTTGGCAAGTAATAGTTGCAACATCATTAGGAATAATTTTACAAATAAAATTAATTTCTATAGGATTATTTGGCCATGAAATTTCTGCTTCCAGTTGCATCTCTTCTGGGGCCTTTTGGGGTAGACCTGAAGGGTCATTGCTTCGCAATAGTGTATTTGCTTGCTGGGAAGCAATTCGAATTAGATCAGATATTGGTTGTAAAATATGTGAGAATACTATAGTAATCTCATGCCAGAACTTTTCTCATTCCTTGTCTGAGAAATTTGAAGTAAAATGATTTAGAACATGATCTTTTAGTGCAATGAATTCAGCATTAATCATATTATATCCATTAATAGATACTTCTTTTGGTTAAGTATGAGTAAATAAATCAACTATTGATTGTAAAATAGCGAAAAATGCATTTAGGGTAATATTATTTGTAGGAATTTTAAGTAACCTAATATCTTTACTGCTCTTTTTATCAAAAGAGGCACTAGAATTTTGCTAGAAGTTTTTGGCTTAGCTCTTTTGTGCTTCTTTGATCTCTTGGTATCAGAATAAGTTATTTTTTTTTGTGGTATTGACTTTATATTCTTCTGAATCACTTTCTGAATTACTAGATTCACTGGTCTCAGAGGAACTAGATTCTAATTCATTCCATGAACATGCCAAGGTATTGGTTTCAAGTTCATTTTTACTAGATGTTGTATTATCATTTTCACTACTACTAGATTCTAAAGATGATTCATCTGAAATTATATGGGCATTAACACGCTTTGATTGACTTGATAATTTCTTTTTTTGTGTCTTAGATTTTGATTTTGATTTAGTCTTGCGATGAGAAGATTTAGACTTGCTAGAATTCATTTTTATAGCTTTTTTCATTTTAGTCTGATTGATATGAAGGTCTTCTAATTGTCTATGCATATCCTCTATGGGATCACTATCTGTAACTTCAACTTTCTTTATTACCACTTTGGGGTAAATCAGGTTTGGAAACAGGAACAAATTCTGTTATCTCTCTAGCAAGCTATTGTATAAATCTACCCATATTCGTATCTTGTATAATTTGAGAGGTTCCTGGTAGTTGTAGCCTATAGTATAATTGAGATGGTTGAGAAGAAATCAGTTGAGATGGCACAAAGTCTGGGTTTTTGTCTCTTGGTTAGATGCTATTATAGACTTTATCAAGTTTTCAATTACAGTTTTGGTCATACCAAGACCCAAAGGGTTATTGTCTTTTCTGTGAGATTTATCTGAGTCTGGATATAAATATGCTCCAGATAATTGCTCTATCTTATATCTTTCGATTTCTTCAAGTTCTGTAAGCAATTCAGATACAGGTTTGTTAATTCCAATGCGTTGAATTTCTAATTGATTATCAGGAGAGATACCATGAATAAATTGTAATTGAATTTGTTGTTTATCAATACCAGCAAGCCTAGCAAGTTTACGTAATTTAGAATAAAATCGACCTACAGTATCACTGCCTTGAATCATTGAACCAAAGTGCATTCGCTGTTTTTCTGCAGTAACTGTGAGATAGTTAGTTTTAAGCCAGTATATTGCCTGGCCAAGTCAGATTCCATCTGCTACTATAGCTCGTCTGGCATTAGCATTTGGTGCATTGGGTAATCGATCTGTTGAGCGCCCATCAGCAAAAGACCAGTCTTCATCAAATACTGTATGAGCTAGAACAATATTTTCAGCCTGGCCCATGGTACCATGTCTTAAATTCACTCCAAGTTGTACTGCCATTTACCCCTGGGTCGCACCTAAATTGGCTTGACCGGTATTATCTAATAAATTTCTCAATTCCCAATTCTTTCTTCGAAGAGATCTTTCATACCAATCTTTGGCATCACTCTTGAGACATGTTTCAAATAGACCATGTGCTTGTATTTTGTGAGCATGTCCAGCTAGTACATTAATTCCTACAGCCACAAGATATGAGCGAAAAGAATCAATAAATTCTTCTGGATCCTTATCAGGATAGCCATAAAAATTTGGAAATGGGTATCCTGCCATTCCTCTATATTGGTTATTTATAGGTTGATTATTCTAAAGTGCAAAAATTTGCTGATTCAAATTATTAATTAATTATTCTAAATTTCATGCTCCAGTTTTCCACTTACTCCACTTGTTGTCCAGTTGAACATTAGCAAGTAATAAATCATTTTCTAGAGTCTTGCATTTATTTTTCCATTTGCTATATTGATTTTTTGCAAGATTTAAGAAGTGCATAGTAATTGCTCCATCTGTCTTACATTCTTGTAATTGCTGATGGGTTTGTCTATTTTTGAATCTTAATGCAAATCTTTCTAGAAGCAATTCTAATATTTGCCTTTTTTGCATGCGAATTGTAATTCATCCATCAAGCTCTTGAGATTAAATATATTATGTTGTGTTCTGTGAGCCTCATAAGCCTGATGAAGAAGGTCATAGTCATTTTGAAGTATAGCTAACTGGGTTTGNTATGGTACATATATTTAAAAATCGTACCATACTGACCTGGGTTGTGAATCGGTTAACTGAGTTTGTGAATCAGCTAACTGGGTTTGCAAATTTGTTAGTTGGGTCTGCAAATTCACTACTCGATTTTCTGCATTAATTGCACAAGCATTTGCTCGTGGATATATATCTAGTCTAACCTTTCAAACCTATTTCTGGCATCAGAAATTATATCAAGACTTTTTTTAATATCATTTAATGAAGGTGCTATTGTAATTGGGCTTTCAAAATATTCTCTAATGCTATTAACCTCTTGTGTAATTTTACGTTTCTGGATTGTAGCTTGATTTTCAGGTAGAGATAATCTAGGTAAACCTGGTTGTTGTGCCATATCTATAGTATCATTAGAATTTTTATTTCTAAGAAATGATTTTTCGGATCTATACAAAACAAGTATTTTTTCATTAAACTTGTCTATTTTATTCTGAAAAAATGCTAACTGCTTTTCTAAATAATCTATATAATTTTCTCGCTTTTCAGATTCTTTAAATATATTTTCTAACTGTTTTATACAATTAGAAATTTCTGATCTCAATGGGTCTAGCTCCTTATCCCGAATCGAGATTTTTTTCAAGATAATTAATATAATCCTCTTTTGAGACAAGATTCTGTTGTAATTTGCAGACTCAATCTAGTATTGCTAATAAATCATCTTTAAATTGTTGATTCTTTCACTATCCCCTCCTTCTTGCAATATTTCTTTGGAAGAAACCAATAAGTTTATCATTTTTCTTGAAAACTATGTAATCACTATATATTGTTTTTGAGCTTGTGAAAAAAATGTCGATTATTTCTATAATACAAATAGATTCTAAAAAAGCTCATAAACTAGATATATCTATCGCTTTGCTTAAGATTTATTATCAACCTAATGGCTATCAAAGAACTGCAAAAAAAATATATGAAGCTTCTTTAAAAGCTGGATACGATTTTTCTATAAATGAAGTGCGTAATTGGCTTAAAAGACAGTTATTATTCTTAATTTATAAAGCTTAGCCAAAGTATATTCCTTGTGCTAGCTTTAACAAATTACTATTCCTATGGAAGTTATACAAGCCGATTTATGTTATATGCCTCATGATAAAGTTGGAAATAAAATTTATAAATATGCTTTGACATGTGTTGATATCGCAAGTCGAACTAAGTAGGTTTGCCCTTTAACAGATTGAGATTCTGATAGTGTTGCTAAAGGATTTATAAAACTTTTTAAATTTTACAACTTTCCTCTTAAATGATTAAAAATATTGCAAACTAATTATGGTTTAGAATTTTATGGAAAGTGTGAAGAGTTAATGAATAAATATAATATAAAAATTAGTAAAAGCAAATCAAAGAAAAGACAGGGTATAGTTGAAAGATTTAATTGAACTTTGCAAGAGTGGGCATTTTTTATTCAGAGTTATTATTACCTTTAACAGAGTGTTGTAGCTTGGGTAAATAATCTTGCTATATTTCTTGAAAAAATTGATAATACAAAAACTCGATTAATTGATATGTCTCCTGCTGAAGCTCAGAAATTAAAACATGTATATGCTAAGTCATCCAAACCAAGATATGGTCCTATGGGTTTTGATGAAGTTTGTTTAACATATAATGATTCTGTTTTATATTTACTCGAACCTGAAGAATTGGAAGGTGGAAAAAGACGTGCAACTGATATGAAATGGAGTCCTCAGATTTATCATATCAAGGAATCTTTGATACAAAAAAATCAGCCAATCTTATATTGGATAGAAGATGATGAAGGCAATGGACCAAGGCAGTCTTTTGTCAGAGAAGAGCTTTTAATCATAAAGGATGTGCAATTACCTCCTCAGTGGGTGCTTGTGAATTAAAAATTTTATGATATGAAAGATGCTCGTGGAATGCTTCAAGTTGGTGTTCCTGGTCTTTTACAAATTAAGAAAATCTTCTGCTTCTTTATCAATCTGGGCTTCTTTAACGAAATTATCTTTAGCTAATTTATAATATAACTTGTATAGTTCTACAAAAGAATTAAGAATCTTTGAATCATTGCCATACCATTCTTTGCAATCATTCATAGTTTTATTATATTTGTCTTCATTAGGAAATATAGTTATAGCTGAATTTAATATATACACTTCCGGATCTTCTGCTTGATGTAATTTTTTAATTCTTTCTTTATAGTTTTGTATAAACTTGCCATCTTTTGGCTTTCTATAATAGAGACCTGCTTTGATTATATTAATTAAAGCTTGCTCGACTTCTTGGTATGTGGGTTTGGTTTTAGCTATTTGAATTTCAGCTAAGGATCTGGCCTTATCAGTTATTTGAATTTTAGCTAAGGATCTGGCCTTATCAGATACGGTACTTGATCGATATTTTTATTAGTAGATGACATTTGAATATGTGATATGTTTTGATTATCTAAAGTTTTGTATATGGGAGCAGGTACGAAATTCCTTTTTCGTTACTTATAAAATATTTTTATTCAATTTGAAAATTAATATGTACTAGGCATATATAAAAAATGCAATTAGGTAAATATATATGTGATTTCCTTTTATATACTGGAGAGATATGCGGTTGATCATGTATGAATCCTAAAGAGTGCTAGCTTCATAAAATGCAATCAAACGCTTTCCTTGTACTGATTGTAGTAAACCTACTCATTCTGAAAGTAGACAATGTCCAGATCATATTAGAAGCTATTATGTTGGTAAACATTATCAAAAGTATTATAAAAGGAAATAGATACTTACCTTGATTTATATATAGGTGAATAATATATGATATCAGGTATGACAATGTGATCATTTTTTTTGTCGTTATCCAATTTGATTATAAAATATAAAAATAGAGAGTTCTAGCTATATAATTTTTGGAACCCTGGTTTAATATAAATACTAAAGCGTTTTTATAGAATAAAGGCTTTCTATGATGATTAAAAAGCAAAATGAATACTTTAGTACCCAGGGTACCGAAAAAGTGTCCTAGAAGTCTCATTTTTGCTCTACTGCTCCCCAGAAGTTTTTTTTATTATTTTATTATTTTCATTAATTTTATTTAGCATTATTCGAATGTATTGTTATTTTACTCTTAAAATATATCGTAGAAATAGATCTTACCTTATTAGTATAGTTGTCTGTCATATTTAACAGATTTGTTAGATCAGGCAGTTTGGTCAGATAAGTCAGATTAGTACGATCTGTTAGATCTGTCTATTATGCCAGATCGATCTGAACTTTCAGATTTGAATGATTCAAGTGATTTGTTCAGCCTGTATCATAAAGATGTAAAAAGTATAAAAGCAATGTCTTTGTCATCTGAAAATAAAAAGACAACTCAAGTTGAGTTTAATACTTCGAAATCATAATAGCAGAAGTAGTAGCTCCAGTAGTTAATTACTTATCTTTATACTTTGTCACTAGTCCTTCATAAAATCTACTTTTCATTGTTCCTGGTATTATTGTAAAACCTTGCTATCAGTCTTGTTCAGAATTAACCTTCAAAATTAGAGTAGAAGTATTAAGTTTCTTTCGCGTCATTAATATCTCGTTTAAAAACAGTTTTTATTAATCTTCGTTCTTGAAACTATGTCCAAAAGTCTCAAACAGTCATAAAGAGAGAGAAAGTAAAAGAATATAAGATATAAAACTTACTATTATATATAAAACACCCTTGAATCCATTGTTACATCAATTATATAACAATACTTGACCTCTATAATTTAATATTTTTGGATAACTATGATCCTCGTGACTTAGTACAAATCGAACTCTGTGATTGTTGTTAATCTCTGACCACAGCCAGTAGCCATCAGAATTCAATTAAAGTTCTGATTGACCATGACATTGTGAGCAAAATCCCGCTTCAAATCCAATCTTCGAATCCCATAATCTATACAAGAGAAAGACTTAAGCAAATTAGTACTGGACCAATACTCACTACAAGGACTGTAAAAAGAGCTAGATACTTATCTTAACTTTCAGTATCAAAATTCTATGAACTCTTGTTACTTGGACCAAGTTTATCCATGCCTCAATCGAAGCCTTGCCAATATTTGTGTTTAGATAGAGTGTTTAGTTAATTATGGTTAGTATTAGTAGTGTAGAATAGTAATGTATAAGAAAAGTGCCAATTTCAACCTTCTCTACGTTTATGCTATTCTCTTTGTCTTCTGTGAGCACCCAATCTTTGACTTTGTTATCCTTTTTAATGTCTGCTTTATTGGTGTAATAGTCATAACATTAGGGTTGTATGCACAGAAACCTTCTCTAATGCTTTTGTTTAAAGGATTACTGACGCATTTCCTTTTGATTGATCTGAACTATGCCACTACTTTGCCTTTGTATGTTCTTTCTCTGATGAATTTTATTTGTTTCCATATCATAAGTGTTGTGCCCTTTTCACTTATCACTTGGTAAAAATGAAAAAGATCTAGGCTTTGAAGGTTTCTATGGACCATGATAAAAAGCTTTGGCTCTAAAATATTACGAAAACGTGGGCCTGTTCTGTGGATTTGCCAGAAAATTGGCTCATGTCTTATGGTCAAATTGAGCTCCTTTGTTTTATAAATGATTTGGCAATTCAGATTGTATTGTCATATTTGTCACAAGGTTGTAACTTTTCTTGCCACAAATTCGATGTAATTCCGGCCAAAAAAAGACCCTGTTTGAACCTTGCCTTCGTAAGATCACCTCCCAGATTTCTTGCGTTAATTCTGATCTGAGGCTTGTAATTTGGTTTATTACTAACTCCTGCTATAGAACTTTGTAGTTACTAATATTTTTGTGAAAATGATATGATTGCTGATTGTTCCTGGAAGATCAAACTTGTTTTTAACTAATTTAACAAATGACTAGTGTATCTGTAAAAGGCCGCTTTTGGATAGCTTAAATATTTGAAGCATGTAACTTAGCTTGGAGATTAGACATATGTTGTTTATGTATGTAAATTGGTTTAAAGCCATTTTTTTGCAGCTAATTGACTTTATGAAGTTCCTAACAACTCCTCAGGCCTTGTTTTTGGTCAACATATCCTGAGCCTTCTCATTTAGCTATACTAGAAATGGGCACCATGCGCATGATGCATGCATGCATGCATGCATGCATGCGCATGGTTTAAGCAGTTTAATACTAATATGCCCATACAAAAAAAATAATTGATAATAAATAACTTTATAATTTTGCTACCAAAATAACTATCTTGGTGTGACTAGTGCTTCTAGATCCAGTTCAGGTCTGGTCCAATCTGAGTCTGATCTGGGATCAGACCAAACTCAGACTCTAAAATTTATTAATTTCAAACTTTAGACCAGACTCAAAC
>QKWP01000270.1:369119-384053 GCA_003550325.1 Gigaspora rosea
AAAAAAAAAAAAAAAAATTAAAATAGCGTTACAACGATTATCACCGGCATACAAGATAACAAATAAGTATTTTTTTTTACCTATTTTTGATTTTTTACTAACATTACTAACACTATCTTTTATAATGGTTTTTTCCTTCCTTTGTCGTCGTTGTTGTCATTTATATCAGTGTATCTTTTTTTTAGTCCTCCTCGTCCTCTATATCATCTTCGTAGTTAGGCTCTTTTTCCACTCCCTTCTCATTCTCACCTTTCCCTGTTGCTGCACTCTGGTAATCTGTTTCGTCTATTTCTATGTCCTCTTTTAATTTGTGCATCAGCTGAGGTGTTTAATTCCTCATTTTCTATTTCATTGTAGTTTTGGGTTCGTCTCTATCGTTTACTATTGCTCGCTGTCTTGACTTTAACTAATGTTATACTTAAACTCTTTGTAGATTTTTTAGTTCTAATTGTTCCCTGCTCGGTGTTGTCTATTTCAGCATTCTTTTATTATCGCTGGTGTCGAGTCTCTTTCGTTGCTATTGCTGTTTATTCGGGTTCTTTCGTGCTGGAGTGTTCGTCTGACGTTTTTCTGCTATTGGTGTTGTCCAGTCTTGAAGCGTACAGTTATGTATTCAATTTTTTTTTTACCTTCAGTATCGTGTTCATGCTATAATAATTCTTTTCAGGCTCAAGGTAGGTGGCTATTGTGCTTACATTACCGGATACACTCATTGTTGGTGTCAAATTTGCTAAATTTGGGAGTCATACTATGTCTAATGTTCATGGTTGGTGTAGTGGTGTCTTTATGGCATTTATGCAGTGGTGTCTTTATGGCGTTTATGTAGTATTTGTGTGGTGTCTTTATAGTGGTTGTATGGTGTTTCTAAGGCGTTTTTGTGATATTTTTTGTAATATGTTTTGTAGTTTTTTTTTTTAATAAAAATATATTATTTTTTTTATTTTTGTGAAATTTATAATTGATTAATATTATGTATTTGTAATAAATTACATTATTAAAATATATGAATATTTGAATATATTTTTTTAATATATAAAAATTTAGCTAGCATTTATTATTTAGGCAAGCATATTAATTTACTATTATTCGTTTTTTGTTAATAATTGTTTTTTTTTAGAAATTTGCACAGAGCAGGGTTGCAGATTTGCGCAGATTTGCACAGTTTTATATTAATTACAGAATTAAAGTTTTAAAAAAATTGCGCTATATTTATTCACCCGATGCTAGATATTATAATATAGTTTTTAGCAAATTAGGCCGTGCAAATAAAATTAATTATTTCTCGTAACATATTAAGGTTAAAAGACACCCGGGACCTGGTTGTTATTGTATAAGTATTAAAAAATGTTATATAAAATTTTAAATACATATTTTTATTTATTTATTTTTTTACTATGATCAGTTTTATATTAGGAGCAGAATTTTTTTTTTGAATTGTCATAGTTGTGCGCAACTATGACAATTCAAAAAAATAATTATGCCCTAATAAGTCTTCGAGCAACTATAACAATTCAAAAAAAAATTTTGCCTTAATAAGTCTTCATGAAGACTTACACAGGTCGGTCGAATGCATGACTATCGGGATATGCCTATATAATCCTATTATTATACTGATATACATATCGGGATAATATAGAAAGGATGATATCAGTAAAATAACAGATATCAGTATTAGGGCAATATAAAGGTAAGATATCAAATATAAGATAAAATACTTTTTGTTTTCTAATATTATTCTGATATAAATATCGGGTTACTATAGAAGGGATAATAATGGTAAACTAATAGGAGCCGGCATCAAAGCAGGATATAGGCATATAAAAGGGCAAATAGCAGTATATAGTTTTCTTTCTTTTATTATTCCGATATTCAACTTATACGTTAATAGATAATATAAGAATATCGGTATGTATAAAGGCAAATAGCAGTATATGGTTTTTCTTTTTTTATTATTCCGATATTCAACTTACACGTTAATAGTATAATATAAGGATATCGGCATATAAAAGGGCAAATAGCAGTATATAGGTTTTCTTTTTTTTATTATTCCGATATTCAACTTACACGTTAATAGCATAATATAAGGATATCGGTATGTATAAAGGCAAATAGCAGTATATAGTTTTTCTTTTTTTTATTATTCCGATATTCAACTTACACGTTATTAGCATAATATAAGGATATCGGTATATAAATGGTATAAGAAAAAAATACATCTTTATTATCACGATATATATAGCCTTAGATAATATATTTATTTATTATATGTATTAAAAAAAATTGCAAATAAAACAAATAAGAAAAAAAAGATCAATTTGCTTTTTTTTTTAGTTGTCGCTGCTTTCCTCTTCCTCCTCCGATTCTAACAAACTTTTTAAAAAATTTGTGGAGCTCGCAAGAGTCTCCACAATTTCGTTCTCGTTGGGATCCTGACAGCTAGATTCACCTATATGGAAAACAAAATTAATAATTTGAATTATGCATTAGTTAATGCATTTTACTTAATTACCTAATAATAAGTTAGATTCTTGCCGACTAATTATAGTTTCACCTTCTGATATTAGAGAAGGATTTCGATAGAACATCAGATTTTTTAATACCAGAAAAATATATACAATGAATAATAATTCGTAAAAGTTAACTGATATTTAACTGTAATTTAATAAATTATTAGTAAAAAATTAACCGACACATACCAATTTCCTTCTTTTTATCTTTTCATCAACAATCTCTTTCGCCTTACCTTTGTCAACAACAACCTCTTTCGATTTACCTTTTTCATTAACAACCTCTTTCGATTTATCTTTTTCATCAATAACCTCTTTTAATTTACCTTTTTCATCAATAACCTCTTTCGATTTACCTTTGTCAACAACAGCCTCTTTCGACTTACCTTTAATAGTATTACTAAATTTATTAAAGGTAGCTGGTTGATTGAATGCTTTTTGTCAAATTCAGAGCCAAGGTTAGTTTCGCATAGTTATAATTAAACTAACAGTATTACTATTTTTACCTTTGGCAGTCGAATTTTTTTTCAATTTTTTTAATTTTGAATGTGTTCTATATGTGCTATAGTGGATATTACTGGGCCCAGCTATAACAGGTATATAGTCACTATCGGTGCTTTCTGGGTTGTCGCTATCAGGGTCATCGTTATCAATGTTTTCGTTATTAGGGTTATCATTATCGGGAGGGGGGTTATTATTTTTGTTACCGGGAGGGGGATTATCATTATCATTATCAGGAAGGAGGTTATCATTATTGTTATTGAAAGGGGAGTTATTGCTATCGCTATCAGTAATGCAACCATCGGGGTCAGCATATGACCTTGATATAAACCAAGATGGTGCATTTTTGGGTGGAGCTGTATTTTCATTGATTAAACCTGGGGCATTTGCCCACCGGTATCTTGTACATTTCTTTTTTATAGCTGACACATTTTCGGCCGACCATAATATATTTTTCAACTAGAGGTAAAAAAAAATTTTTTTTAAAAAAATTATATATATATATATATGAGCATTGCATTGCTAAAGAAATAATGACAGCTTTCGATTTATCATTTATTCATTGGTAAAATATATATCACTATCAGGTTTTTTAAGGCTAAATCAAGTAAAACATGAAGTCTCATTTCCTTTAGCAGCGTTATTGTTAAATTTAAACCAATAAAATTTGTCCAGGTTCAAAAATAATTACTCGTGGGTAAGCATAATGCTGATATTTATATAGGCTTAGATCTTACCTTCTGGGATCACTAGCCTTTGTCTAATACTTTGACCACCTGGTCGTTGTGGTTGTTGTCACTATTGCGGTTTCCATCTCTCCACTCCCTAACAGCCTTTTCGGCATCGGTTTCAGAAATTTTATCACTATGGTAACCTCGAAACTACAATGCCCAGTAAATATCGGCAATTGCTTGTTCTTCAGATACATTCTTTGGAAAATTTCTGTATAATGAGCGGCTTTGCGTTGTTAGTAAATATTTAAAGCCGCTCATTCATCTTTGGAGTTTCTAAAAATAAATTAAAAAAAAAAAAATAAAAAATTAAAATAAAGTGAAAATAAATAACAAAATAAATAAATTAAATTAAATTAATGAGTAAAAATAAAATGAAAAGATAAAAAAGAATAATAATAACGATAATATTAAATAATAATAAGTGTGAGATGTATAATGCTGATATTTATATATGTATATTAATAATAATATACCTGCGATGCTCGCGTATTCTTTCTTCTTCTTTTTTTTGTCACTCACGCCTAGCTGGCTGCATTTTTTCCAAATACATCTTATGTTGATGTTTATAGTGTTGCCAGATTACATATAGCACTTGGTCGTTAGTAGCAGAGTAAGCAATATCACTCATAATAGCCGAGAGGGAGTTTGTGATAAAATGATCTCCGAATTCATACCATTGCTTGGCAGGGTCTGGTCTATCCCATTTGTTTAGACCCTAAATGACTAAGAGGATTTCAGTCTATTATAATAAAAAAAATTATCAGATATTACATGCATCAAACAAATCTATCAAAAACAAAAATAAACCAGCTGTTACTAGTACATTCATAATTTACGTTAAACCAGTATTGTTATAGATAATACAAAAATAATACTATATAGTATTATTTTTGTATTATCTATAACAATACTGGTTTAACGTAAATTAGGGTGCATCCATAAATAATGTTATGTACTCCCTCATAGTAGCACTGGACCCCCCTCTACTATATAAAAAAATTTTCAAAATCTGTATGTTTATATATAAAATTTTACAAAAACTTGAATATATTATGATCCAGTGGTCTGATCTGGTATCATCCGATTCGTCTATGAGACAAATCCAATGGTACCAAAATCATTTTATTTAGATTACTGGATAACATTTTATTAACGAAATACTATTGATTTTATAGTAATTTTATAAGAAAACATAATAACCAATAGTATTTCGATAATAAAATGTGACCCAGTGGTCCAAATCAAATGAAATTGGTACCATTCGAATCCTCTCCTCGAGACGATTCGAATGGTACCAAATCATCCAATTTGGACTACTGGATCAAGTTTCAGACAAATTTTAATAAAAAAATTGCGTTATGTTGGGGGGACCTCCCCCCGGCATAGTGAAAATCGTTATATTTTGGGGGACCCCCCAAACATAACGTTATTTATGGATGCCCCTTATGTATGCTGCCTTATATTTCTATCAGGACCTGATACTTATGTCTAAACATAAAAAAACGTACTCGGAGTGCTGCTACGATATCATTTTCACTACTGATATCAATACTTTCAATATCGCTATTACCACTTTCTTATCGCCGCTGCTGCTGCTAATATAAATTGGTGAAACTGGAGGTTTTCGCTTTCTATCTATATATATATAAAATATATAATAGCCTGGCTTAGTACATAAAAGTACACAAAACATAAAATTCCCGATATATATATTACCTTCTGAAGAAGATAAAGACGATGGCCTTCTTCTCTTGCTTCCACTTCCAACACGCTCCTTTTTTTCATTATATTGTCTTCTATGTGAAACAACTGTATCCATGTTTTTTATATGTAATTGCGAAAAAAAAAGATTTGCGAATTGAAACAAAACTTAAAAGAATTGTAAATTGAAACAAAACTAAAAAGAATTGTGAATAAAACAAGATAAAGAAACTTATCCTATTTATATTTATAATGCTTTAAAAAATTACATATTGCTGATAAAATAGTTAATGTATTTCTTCCCAAACTGTATACGCGAAACAAAGAATTTCGAAATAGAAGATATTACATCAATATTAAGACTTTATGGCAATATTATATTGAGAAATTACACACTAAAAAATCTGATATTAATTACAATCGAGCTTTAGTTATATCAATATCTGTAATATATGATACGGGAATTTTTTATCTAAAAAAATTCATAATATTATATGATCGAACTTTAGTTACATCAATATCTGTCATGATATATTTTTTTTTGTGCAATAAAAAATCTTGATATTAATTACGATCGATCAATATCTGTAATATATAATTTATGCACTAATATCAGGGGTTTTTTAGATAAAAAAATTCCTGATAATATATGATCAAACTTTAGTTACATCATGATATATTTTTTTTGTATAATAACGAACTTTTAGTTACATCAACCAATATCTGTAATATGTGATAAATTTTTTATGCACTAATATCGGGAATTTTTTTATCTAAAAAATTCCCAATAATATATGATCGAACTTTAGTCCAATTGAACTTTAGTTACATCAATATCTGTAATTTTTTTGGAATTTTTAGATAAAAAATTCCCGATATTATTATATAAACTTGTATCAATATCTGTAATATAAGGGTTTATTATAAAATATTTTTATTGAGAAATTACATATTTTTTATTTATTATATTATACATTAACAAACAGCTTATTTAAACAAACGACAAAGTGATTATCGGTGAAGTAGCATTATCAAATCCCGATATCAATATATGTATTCTTCCACACGCGAAAAAATTTAAAAATTTCGCCATGTTAATAGTATACAAATATGCCATTCAACTTAGTAAAATTTTTAAATTTTACTGATACTATGAAAAATAAAATAATAAAAAATTTGGTAGCGACTTATTTATTTTATAACAAATAATATTGGCAAGCAATAGATTATATATATTTATTTATATAGATAACGATAATATTTAGCAAATAAAAATAAAAATAATAATATTATACAATTATTATAAAACGCACTTATGGACCATAGGTAAATTAGATTTGCAAATCCATATAACAAAAACAAAAAATAAATTTTTATAAAAATAAATTTTAAAGGTGGTTTCATTAGCAAAATTTTGAGATATGAAGGTTTTTTTAAAAAATAAATTCTATTAGAATTTTAATGAGTTTTTGGTTAAAATGAATTTATAACAAAGAAAATTTTTAATATCCCGATATCTATTTAGTATTATATTTTGCCAAGGGAAAATCACAATTCGGAATTTTAAATTTTATAATTTACCGGGTTCAGTATATTTGATTTCTTAGGGATTGTATCCTAAAATTTAAAATCCTGAAGCCTATACACGAGTACATACGATGACAGTACGTGCTTTGTTTTGATGCTATATAAGAAAACAAAAAAAAAACGCGTTGTGACACATGTATATACACTCTTCTCTATTTTTCTCCAAAGGTAATAAAAAAAAACAGTTTCTATTTTTTTTTCTATACAAGAAGCACTTACTATATCACTTCGAAATGCAAAAGTCTTCACATTATCCAACATGAGTCTCTCACGTGCCTCAAGTATTTCTCGTTTATCCTCAAGTGTTTCTCGTTTATCAGTAACCGTCGAAAGAAGCAAAAATAAAAAAAATGAAAAATCGAACGAAAGAGGTAATAAATTAATGATGTTACATACTGGACATATATATACATATATTTGTAGCACATATGCATGTTAGGCGTGATTCTATATATATATCGGTACAGTGGCTTTTTTTTTACGTACTAGATGACTTCTTTTTTTTTTTGTTTGTAGGTGATGAATTAAAAGAATTAAGAAATGAAATAAAGAATCTGGGTGACAAAATCGATAATTTTATGAAAAAAAGGGCCCGTTCTTTAGAAACTGATAGCAATAGTGACAGCGACAACAGCAACAGCAACAACAGCAACAACAATTACAACAGCAACAACAGCAGCAGAAATGGTCGTAACAGGCATAGGGTTACAAAAAGGCGCCAGGAACTCTCTCCGAGCAAAAAAAAATTATTAAGAGTATATATTATTGTATCATTTTTGATGAAAAAATAGTACTTTTTTAATTTGCTAAATAAATATCGGCAATTATACTATTTAACTTAATCTATATAGATATCGGTATTTTATATTAATGATCTATCTATTTGTTCGAATTTATTAATATAGAATGATATCATAATTTTACTAACTGGGTTAGAACAATCTAATCAACCTGACCCATCTAAGCGTTGAGTTGACTTTAAGGATGTATTTCTTCGAGATGCATTTAAAACAGTAAAACGAGACGTAAAATGATATCAGGTGGAAGACTATCATATTTTGAAAATAATAAAGGAACGGCACAGACATCAAAGGGAAAAATATCGCAAGCAACAGAACCCGGAGTCAGACAGTCAAGATTGTGCGAGGATGCGTGAGAATGGAAGAATGGAATCAGTAAGCCTTTTTTTTAAATTATTTATATAAATATCGGTACTGCCTTATATAAATATCGGTACTGCTTTATATATTTTTTAATTATATAATTTATATAAAGTTAAATGACGAAAAAAGGGGTTTAACCAACTTCAAGAAACTGATAATGAACATTTTAATAACCTTCTTTTTGTTGATATTTCAAAAAATCATGCATTAAGGGACATTAAAAAAATAATGGAAACTAGAGCCTATTATAGTGATGAACCTTCAGAAACTGATGAAGATGCAGCCAACGAAGAACATCGACTAGGGATTTATAACATTAATGAAAAAGAAAAAGACAGACACAACCACGTCATTAAAATAGTAAATAAAAACTGGCGTTCTACTAGAGTAACTATTTCTGCATTAAATGTTAGTTCAAAATTTCTTAGATAAATATCAGTACTAAATTTTTTTTTTAGTTAAGAGAAATCTTGATAGTGTGCGAAATTACTTCTGCAACAAAAAACACAAACAAAATAAAAAGATGTCGTTGGAAAAGTGCTAATGTCAACAGCATGCTTCACCACCACCTAGGACCCCCGAATGGTGTATTTCATGCTCATACAATGTGAGGCCTGATAGTGCACCTGATATTAATTTCCCTGCAGTATCTTCTGGTAATTCACCTTCGCTTGGTAATTCCCCTTTGCCTAGTAATTTCCCATTGCCTAGTAATTCTCCATCACCTAGAAATTCTCCATCACCTAGAAATTCCCCATCGCCTAGAAATTACCCAACAACTAGAAATTCTCCAACGCCTAGAAATTCACCTGTGAAATCGCTTGGTAATTCTCCTTCAAAAGAATCCGGTAATTCTCCTGCCCCTCCAAAAAAATCTGGTAATGCTGCCGCTGCCTCTAGTTCTGGTACTTCTCCTCCCTTCCAAAAAAAATCGGGTAATACACATACTCCTACAAAAAAATCTAGAAATGCCGCTGCTTCGACCACAGATCTGGTAATGCATTTACTATAAATTCTAATAACCATTTCTTGTAGTAACTAGTACAATCTGATTTTTTTTTGTTATAAATCGTGAAGCAGTTATCACTAGTAATGATGCTGATAATACCAATAAGGGCAAAGCCGTTAGTAAAGGTAAATATATAATATATTTGTTGTTGTAACTAGTATATGAATTATTATGTTAATTAAATTTTCATTTCTTTGATACCTCATATGCAAATATAGAATTTTATACCAATTCACAAGGTATTAATTATATTGTTCAGTGATATTTTCATATTACTGATATTTGATTTATTTTAATCATTTACATTGGTGCTTATTATTTATTTATTTACAATTTAGGATCTACCAAGCATGATCACGATAGTCATATCTCTAGGTTTGCAAGACCACGTTATAGTAGAGGTCGTTCAAATCATAATGGTGGTTTTAGAACTAGCAAAAAAGTAAAAAATTAAATAATTGTTTTTTATATGTTTAATTATAATATATAAATGTATAATATTCTGCATAATAAATAAAAATAATATATTTTATTAAAATTGTATATTTATAAAAAAGCAAGTGGCAGTTAATAAGATAATGTATATTATAAATATTGTTTGTGTATGAAGTATACGTATTCACCAAAAATTGGTAACATAACTGAATATAAAAAATAAAATATCAGCTTCTTATAATATTCTGATATTCATCTTTAATTATCCCGATATTCATCTTTAATTATCCCGATATTCATCTTCAATTATCCTAATATTCATCTTTAATTATCCCAATATTCATCTCTATTATCCCGATATTCATCTCTATTATCCTAATATTCATCTTTAATTATCCCAATATTCTATGTAAACTGGATTATATAAAAATGAATATCGGGATGTTATAAATAAATAAAGGATTAATATGTTGTACTGATATCCATCCTTTATGTTACCATACATCCGCCAAAAAACTGTAGCAAACCAGATTAAAAGTGGATACATTATGGATTGATATCAGAACATAAAGAGGTGCCCTTTATTCAGCTGATATTTATTTTGATCTACCAATATTTATCTTCTATATTTTCAATATATGCAGCAAAACGGATATATAATTATCATATAAAGGATTAGTATTAGGATATTAATAAATTTCCTTTATTTGTCTTATATTTATCTTATATGTTGTACTGATATCCATTCTTTATGTTACCATATATCTGCCAAAAAACTGTAGCAAACCAGATTAAAAGTAGATACATAATAGATAGATATCGGGATGATAAAGGGATCCCAATATGTATCCTTTATATATTTATTGAACCTGTGTTATTAGGCCAGAATTTTTTTTTGAGTTGTGCGAAGACTTATTAGAACAGAATTTTTCCAATAAAAAAAGGCAGTGTTTATTGTATTTCATCATCTAAAGTATTCAATCGTTCTTAATTAATCGATTACTAGTTAGTTACGTTGAGGAAGCAGCTTGAAAATTTGAGAACACTCCTAACCGATCGAACGTGCTTGTCATTTGTTAGTGGTCGAAATATTGTTCAATCAATGTCGATTAATCGAAATTAATTACTTTTATAAATATGGGTTTTAAATTTTAGCCAAGCAGAATAATTATGAAAAAAAAGGCTGGGTCCGGGTTTTTTTGACTGAAATGACTAAATACAACCTTTTTAGCCATTTAGATTATTTTATTAATCATAGTAATAGAGTCACAGAACATTTAATTTGTTGTGTCAAAGAAATATTTTATTTTTTTTTATAAGAACTTATAACTACCAAAGTAAAGTACTTATTCCCCGAATTTTTTCAGCTCCGATAGGAGCCGAAGAGAAAAATCAAGGGAATAATTGTCTGTTATTATCGGTATACTAGCGTTTGCTATTCTTTTTATTTTGTGTAATTTGGTAGAGTATAGTATATGGCGCCTTTACCTATTTTTTTGTGGACTTACGTGTATTTTTAGCAATACAGAAATCGATTATTTCATCAATCCCCTGATCAGTAGGCAAGTATCACCATGGGCTTTAGTATTTGATTTTTCTTTTTCTAACACAAAGCTAATTTTTATTATTTTTTTTAAACAAATAAAACTTTCGCTTTAAACATTTAATATAACTTACCAGTCGTATAAAATTTAAGATCAACTTGGATCAGTGTGGACAGGTAGGTTCTACAGACTTGAAATAGCATAGGCTGGCATTGAAAATTTGGAACAACGTAGACAGGTACTACAAACTTGGATGAGTGTTAGCAGGTACTACAGACTTGGATGAGTGTTGGCAGGTGCTAAAGACTTCATTAACCAGGTTCTTAAGACCTGGATTTTCATTAACAGAAACTAATTGTAAGATTCAGTAAAAGCCTTTAAAGGCTAGACATATAAAGTTACAGTTTATAATATGGAGCACACTCTTCAGATTTCAAATTTTATGTTTTGGGGAACATAGTGAAAGTATTTCAAAAAAAGATTATCAATAAAATCTATTTATACTATTGCTCAAAGTCTAATGTGATACACAATTATGTTTATTAGTATAAATCTGTTATCGCATACTACGCAGCAATAACTGCCGTATCGTGTGCTTAAAATCTACTGGCCCAGGGCCAGTAGATTTTAAGCACACGATACTTTACGTATTTTACTATTTATTATTTATATATATAAAATAACATTTTAATTTTTTCAAAAAAGGCACCCGGCCGGGTTACGAGAAACAATTATATTTGTTTGCATGGCCTTACTATAAAATTTATATGTAATAATCCAACTTTTAGCAAATTTACTTGATTTTAAGGGTAGCAAAAACGTCTAAATTCATGCAGATCAGTTATGACCTATATGAGAGATGTCCGGGGTCCTATCGAAACTGTGTTTACATATTTTATTGAGATCTGTCATTAAAATAATTTACGTTAGTGAGAAATTCTGTGTAATTATTTATTGTTATTTTGCTAATAACATATAACTATAGAACTAGAAAAATGTAAAATGTTAAAGTCTGGAGCATAATAGTTATTCAGATAATTCTTTACGGGATCACCTGCTATCTGTGTTGATCTGTTTATATGTTTTGAAATGCTAATTGGCTTAATACTATGAGAGCAGAACCTGACACACACAAATTTTGGTCTATTGCTCCCTCAGTAAGTTCTCCGCTATGCTCTGGAAAATTAAACAATACGGTTATATGCATAATAATGCATTTATCCGTTTTTTATAATACAATTTAGTAAATTTTACATATTTTTAATACTGACCATTTGACCTGTGTTAGGCCAGTTTTTGACTCGTGACCTGTTGAATTTTTAACCTGTACAGGTCACCTGACCCAGATCAAAGCTCTAGATTGGTCAGCTATCTTATAATAAACCTGTGCTTTTCTGAAATGTAAGAAAGTCCTTCATGCTAGAATTAGAATCTTGATTTTTATCTGTTTTATTAAGAACTTGTAAAGTTATCCCTTAAACCATCTAGCAGGCAAATTTGCCTGCTAAAATCTTGTTTTTTTTTTTATTTTTAAACGATTTTGCCAGATTTTCCTAAGCATTTCTACCCCATTTTATAAGCTAGAATTAAAGTATACCATTTTGCAGATCAACTTGTGATTTTATATCATATGGTAGTAGTATATCACAAGGAATATGCGTGCTAGTAGTATGGAAATTCTCTATTAATTATTATAAATTTACTATTAAAAAATCAAAAAAAAATATTATGAATAAGTCCCTATATTTTATACGATGATATTTCATTTATGTCTATAATATTCAAAGCTGAATTAACAGAGCGATTGAGAAGCTTTGACCCAATAAACATTCCTTAACAAAAATGCAAAATATTTCATAAAATTTGCTTGCGATCTTTGCTTATATTACATGGCATGTGCAATGACATACTATTGTATTGTCACATGCATTGTGTTCCCGGAAGTTACTTTAATCAATTTCAGTTAGTCTTTCAACAAAAAAAAATTTTTGCTATATGTTTACTTTTCTTCCAATTATTTTAGCAGGCAAATTTGCCCACTTAACTCGGATGGTTTAAGAGATAATTTTTTTTAGCAAAAAATATAATAAACATTAATTAAAATTTGATTGGTCAATTGTGTGAAAGAAAATAAAATCATTTGATTGATGATCATTACTAAGTAAGATGCAATTATCATGATCCAAATTTGGTAATCTTCCTGACTGTAATATTCCTGACTGCCTAACTATATATTAAATTTAATATTAAAAAAAAGATAGAAACATATATGAGTAAAAGCATTGCATTTTTGATGAAACAAAAAGAGAAGCAACAAATAAACCTGGAATATTAGAGTATATTATTGCACAATGAAAAAAAAATAAAATAGACAGTTGGTGTTGAGTTTTAGGGATAGATAGGTGGTTCACAGGTATAGTTAAAAGTTCATTAATATTTAATTTGAATTTAAATAAAAAAATATGAAAATTTTTATATTAAGGTCCTTTAAGACTATATTTTTCTGTTTTGTATTTTATTTGTTTATTAGTTGAAGTAAATATAATGTTTTGATGTAATAATTATCATTTTTGTATTATTACAGTATTAGAAAAGCTACAAAATGTGTCAAAATTGAAAAAATTGAAATATAATATAAATCAAGAAGGACCCCGACCTAAACTTATTAAAAAAAATTCGAAAGCATTAAAAAATAATATCCAAAAGTTTTAAAGCCTTTAAAAAGGTGTAAACGATCTTAAACCCATTTTTAAAAAAGGATACAAAAACTTTAATACATTTGTTCGTCGGGTGGTTTTGGGCCCAATATGAAGAATCGAATAATATTGAATGCACACGTGCATTCAATAACAGATAATGTAATAAATTATTAATAAAAAAAATTGATATATATGCGGCCAAAATTATATTAATAAAAATTTTCATTTTGAGCGAAAATCGGGTGTACAGTACATGCCTATTCCAATTATTATAAAACAGGGTGAAACCTGAGTTGCAAAATAGTGAAATTTGCTTTGTAGATTGGGTTAGGGTAAAATCTGCGTTTTATTATTTTTTTATATAAAAGCGGATTTCACTGATCATAGCAGGTTTCACTATCTGCTATTTCACAATTCAGGTTTCACCCTGTCGTATTATTTTCATTTGCCATTGTCTTTCAGGTATTTATTTTATTTAAAAAAAAAGAGCTTTCCTTTTTTTTTACTGTATTTTTGTTTTTTTTTTAAAAAAAGAATTTTTTTCGCTATTTTTATTTTTTTGTTTTTATTATTTTTTTTACTTACTTTTTTCTTTAAATTTTTTTATTTTAACTTTTTTTTTAATTTTTTTAAATTTTTTAATTTTTTTTTACGTTTTAACTTAACTTTTAATTTTTCGCTTTTTTTTTATTTTTAATTTTTATTTAATTTTTTTGATTTTTATTTTTTCTCTTTTTTTATTTTATTTTATTTAATTTTTTTTTGTTATTTTTAACGATTTTTTATTTTTTTATTTTTTTGTTTATTTATTTATTTTTTTATTTTTTCGGTATTTATTTTTATTTTTTTTATTTTTCGATATTTATCTTTTTTTTATTTTAACGGTTACTTATTTTTTAATAGAATTATTATGTATTGCACCACTGGTTATAGTTAACCATTATAATAAATGGTTAACGATAACCAGTTAATTCTGAATTTTGATTTCACCAGTTACACAGATCACCACATATAAGTATATTTTTTTTTGTTTACAATCGTCCTTTTTTTTTTT
>QKWP01000271.1:0-23565 GCA_003550325.1 Gigaspora rosea
TTACATTTGTGAAAAACAAAAATGTATAAAAGCGGCCGATGTGGACCCCAAGTTCAACATCGAGTCTTCATACTCTTTCAATAATAAAAACAACTATTAACTACACAAATCAAACAGTTATTAGTATCCTCATATACTTTTAATTGTAGCCTCTTTCGTAATTGCAAATTGCCTTAAATCTTCTTTGTTAAGTTTTATTAAAAAACGCCTTCCGACTTAGATATATCACAGTAACAAAGTGAGGTTACACAAAGTGTTCACTGTCTAAGATCGCTCTAGTTACCTAATATCTTTGAAGAAGTGGATTTAGGATAACAATACAATAATGTCAGGTCATATACCGAGGTTTCCTTCAATCTACTCTAGCTAGTAAATTAATTTGAAATAGTTAATTATAGCATTATTAGAAAATAGAAGGTATAATGTCACATTGGGTGCCTGTTTTACAGTAACACAAATGTAGTTCTGAAATCTTTAAATGTAAATTTATTATTTTACTTAAATAAAGTTTCAACTCTGGCATTTTAAAAAAAAAAATAAAAAATATTATTGTATAAAAGTTGATTTAATTAGTAAAATTGTAACTTTTCTATACAGCAACTATCTATAACCATATATAAATATAATTGTAAAGAGATAATTTTATTATAAAAAAATATAATAGTAATTATAAACCATATTAGTGGATTGGTGTAATTGTCGATAAACTGTTACAGAAAAATTTGCTCCTAAGTAACATTGAAAAACTAACAAATGAAGTACTTGTTACAACTAACAAAAGAGCCTTTTTGACGCCTAGACAAGTTAAAAAACCAATAAAACTTAATAAAAGAGCTATGCTAAGCTGTAGAAAGAAGTACTTTTATCAGTTGTTGAAATATTCAGGTGTTTTAGAATGGGTTGGGCATTGAGAAATGGGTTGGTAACTATCAAGGGTAATTCGGAAGCTAATTTTCAAAAAAATGACCTTTTTAATATATGTTTGGCTTATAATTAAATACATAAATTTCTTAATTTTCTACGTACTTAATTATAAATACAAAGCTGGTTAAAAAGGCCATTTTTTTGAAAACTCGCTTTGTAAAAAATTTTCGTGTAAAATTTTTTTGATAATCCTCGATCATGATTGGTCGAGCTGACATGTTACACTGATCTGCCGATATGCCTTTTGTGATTATATAGAAGAGTTTTTAATAATAAAACAAATGATATCAAAATATCATGAAATTGTATAGAGTTTGTGATTGTATAGGAGGTAATTATAGAAGAGGATGACTATATAAAAACAAATATTATAAACTTAAATATAAGATTAAGAACTTTTCCAATAATCCTTTGTACCAAGATTTTTTACAAATACTAATCTACAAAAACTTTACAGTTAGTATATTTGTATCTAACAAAAACTTTATCTAAAAGTAGCTTGGATATATAGTTTCAGATCATATATTGAGAAGAACTAGAATAAAGTTAAAAAAGAACTCTTTTTATGGGTTGATTTTTCAAATAAAAGACTTTGTTACTATAAAAGATGTAGTAGGGCTACAACCCTAAAGTTTTTTGGCAAAAAATATAGAAGCTTAGGCAAAAACATACTTTTGGTTAAATATATTATTCTACAAAGTATAAAACTTACATTTTTACAAGTTTTGGTACTTCTAATATTTCTCCTTGAACTTTTTAAAATTTTACTAAAAAGTGAAAAATTTAGCTTATCTCTTCAAAATATTAACAATATTTATCTCTTCCAAATTGAAAATGCATTTACCAAATCAGAACTAAATTACAAGTGAGTTTTGTGTTCTATAAAATAAACAATAAATGATATATAAAATATTTCAGTCAAGATATTACCAAATTTGGATCATAATGATTAACTTTATTTAGTAATAATTATCAATTAAATGATTCCAATTTTCTTTCGAATTGTTCTAACACAATTGTCCAATCAAATTTTAATAATTTTTTATTATATTTTTTGCTAAGAAAATTATAACTTTACAAGTTCTTAACAAGATTCTAATTCTTTATAATTCTATATACAAGTTTACTTAGAAGTACAAAGGCCAAAACAACATATTAGCAAACATACTCAAAATTTTAATGAATGTTTTCACAATGAAATCAACGATAACTCCATGAGATCTTTACCAGCTAACCTAAAAATTGAGGTTCTAATCCTTTTTGACCTCTCTTACAAGTTTATAAAGAAGCATTAAGACTGTTCTCTTTGGCTAACTTACCCAAAACAACATAATAAATATATTTATATTTAGACAAAAATTTTAATGAACATTTTTGCAATGAGATTAACTATAACTCCACAAGTTCTTGACCAAATAACCTAAAAATTAAGATTCTAACTCTTATCAATCCCTTCTACAAGTTTACTTAAACATACAAAAAAAGTTTTTTTTGGCCAATATATCCAAAATGATGTGACGAATATACTAGACAAAAAATTTTGTCAACTGTTTTCACAAAGAAAAATGATCATAACTCTATGAAATCTTAACCAAATGACCTAAAAATTGAGATTATAACCCTTTGTGATTCTCTTTACAAGTTTACTTAGATGTACAATAGAGGTTTCCTTTGGCCAACATACCCAAAACAATGTAATAAATATATAGTCAGACCTCTTTATAATTACACTCTATATAGTCACACCTCTATTTAAGCACCCAATTTTGTGCAATGAACTTAAAACATAGTAAAAAACCCTATTATAGTCCCAAATTGCTTATAATCACTATCACTATAAAATTTGATTTTTTAACAATTCTATTAATAAAAAACCCTCATTATAGTTACCAATTTTTAACTAAATATAGATTATAAAATTTGATTAGCCAATATTCATATTCATGTATAGTATATGTAAAATTATCTATTAAAGTTTCTTAAAGATTAGACAGCAAATAACTTTTAATCCAATGACCCAATTTGAATAAAACAACTACTAAAATGTTCATCTCAATAAGATGATTCTAATAAGCCCAAATTCATTAAAATTGAATCATACACTCCTAAGATTGTTAAAAATTTGTATCATTTTATATGTTTAAAAATTGATTAAATGTAAACATCTGAGTGAAAAATCCTTAATAATCTTAGTATTTGTAATTAAATTTGGATAATTTTGGACTCTTTAGAATCGTCTTATTGAGTTAAACACTCTGGTAATTGTTTTATCCAAATTGGACCACTGGATTAAATTTTTAATAGTATTTCAAATATGCGCAAATATATTACTTATTGGCCTTTGATTACATGACCATAATGAGGTATTTTATTTATAGTCACACTCTATACAATTACCAAAATAGAGTGCGACAAACTTGGTAATTATAAAGAAGGATGACTGTACTTATGTTTGGACAAAAAATTTTGACGATTGTTTTCACAATGAAATCAGCTATAACTCCATAAGTTCTTGACCAAATGATCTAAAAATTAAAATTCTAACCCTTTTCAATTCTTTCTACAAGTTTATTTAGAGGCACAAAGGCTGTTTCCTTTGGCCAATATACCAAAAATTACATAACGAAAAGAAAGAAAAATCCTGATTTGCTTTTTAATAGAGCTAACAACATTACTTTGCTTTATCTGTAAAGTAGGAAAACATTATATCTAAGTGCTTTAAAAGTAACCAGATAATATTGAATTTGCAATATATTAAGAAGATTAGACTATTATTATGTAATAGAACACTTCTTTTTTTTAATAAAATATTGGCAAAAATTGTCAAATAGTAAAAAAATTATATATATATAAGATTAATTGCTAAATAAAAAAAGCAGTTATACTATACAGTAGGACTAAATCACACCACTGGTGTTCAACACCAGTATGTGGTGTAACGTAAAGATCAGTATCAAAAAAATAAACAAAAAAAAATAATCAAAAGTTAAAGACGATATATGTTGAGTAAGAGTTAATAGTTAGGGTTAGGGTGAGGTATAGTATATAGTAAAATTTCACAAGAGGGTTTTTTTTAAAAAAAAATGGTGGTTTCATAGATAAAATTTTGAGTTAGAAGGTATTTTTTTTAAAAAAATAGCAAAACAACAAAAATTTTATATTATACCTGATCTTTACATTACACTGCATTTAAAAAATTTGATTGGTGTAGATCATTGTGGTGTTGAGCACAGTGGTGTGATTTAGTAAAACCGATACTATATATGAACATTTACTAATAAATTTCATTTCTGCAAATGCATCACTTAGTCAAATAATTTTATTATAAATTTCGCTTTTGCAAATAAATTTTTATCACATTATACTATATTATACTCAAATATAAATATTTACTATAATTTTATCTATAACTACTACTACAACTCTAATAGACTTCTACTACAATTTCTATCATTTTTATTTTTTTACTCAAAAGTGGGTGATTTGGCATACTTTATCAAATTTAACAATGATATTATTAGTTACCCAAATTGAAATAATTTTTAAAACAAAAATATCAAACCAATCAACAAACAGATCATATTATTAATTACCTTTTAAATCTATCAAGTCAGAATAATACAAATCAAAACATTCAATAAACAAGTTATATTGAAATAACAAACAACAAATATTACTCCTACTAGGACCCCGAGCAATCTATGAACAGCTAACAATTTTAAAAAATTATTATATTTTTAAAAATAGAAAAGATCTACAGAAAAACAGTTAAAAATAAGCATTAATATTACTAAATATAGGGGTCATTTAAAGCAAGTTGCAGTCACGTGATATGGTACCAATCAACTTGTTTGTTTTGATCAACCCGGATCAGCCCGACGAAGAAACAAAGAAGAAAAAAAGTGAAAAAATACAAAAATACAAGAAACGAGTGTCAAAACCTACCTTGGAAAATTAACAAAAAATGTCGGGAAGGCAATTTTACTATAATACCACCCCTAACCCTAACCGCTGACTAACCCTTACCCTAACTTTAATTAAAAAGTCAAAATCATATGACTGCACCCTGCTTTAAACGACCCCTAAATATAGAAAAGATCTATAAAAATAGATAAAAATAAGCAAAAGCAAATTGTCACCTATCTATGTATAGCTCGGGGTCCTTGCCTACTGTATTTTTAAAATAAGCTACCTTTAATAGCCAAAAAGTTATGCAAAAAAATGTGAAGTTAGCTTATTTTCAGATTGTTGACTTTTTCAAAAATTAAAAACTATATTGTACTAATAAAAAGTTGTCCAAATACTACTAAATTTTACTATAGGTGTTTTTAATGTTCTGAACAACTTTATTTAATAGAACTTTGAGATTATTTAGTAAACTTTAGACTTTGTAGTGGTTTTTTAAAAATTTCTAAAAAAATAAAGGGTATTTTTTAGAGATTGCTTATTTTTGAAAACATATAGTATTTACTCTAAATAGTACAATTACTCTTCAAATCATTCAAGTCAAAATGTTAGCATATATATAGCAATATGTTTAATTAATTTATGTTGTATATTGGTGGCAAAATAATTATACAAGAATATAATTACTTAACTTATCATGTTAAAATGACAAATAGAAACTTTTTATACTATAAATAACTTATATTTATTATTATTCTGTACTTTGAATAATATTAGTTCTTACTAAATTTTATACAAACTAATCTTGGCCAGTTTGGTTAGATTGGGCTTTCTGAATTAAATCATACTTACTTTATAGACTAAAAAAAATTTTAGCTCTTCATTTAGCCAAACCTTAGTCATGAATAAAGTAGTCTAAGTAGAAGAACTTTCCTTTTAGTAGATATTGTTCTGTATACATTATAATATATTATTTAATTTTTACTAAATAATAAAGAAATAAAGCAAGGTTGTGTTTAAAAAATAAAAAATAACAATAGAGTTTTTGTCTTGAACATCACTTTACTAGTATTCCTAGTTGGTAAAAATTTGCCAATTGATTAGTTGGCAACTAAAATTGGCAATTAATTAATTATTGCTATTATGTAACTAATTAGTTGTTTAGTTGTTTAGTTGTTTAGTTGAATACAGTTACCTCTAGCTAGTGTATTGACTTGTCTAAAAAATATTTACTTGGGTCACCTGACAGATGGACAATGTGCCACTCAGGTGGAAATGGGTCAGTTCAAAAAAAGGCACCACCCGGGTTACCCGACAGGTGACTCGAAAGGTGACCTGTCGGGTCACCTGAGTCAATTAAAAAAAATCACAGGTGGTTAATATGACTAGTGATTTGACCCAGATGGGTTAACCTATAGTTGGTAGTAGAATTAATTTTACAAATTAATACAGTTACAGCATTGCCATATTTTTTAGCATAATTGCTATGAGCTGTAAAGCCACAATGCCGAAATGCTATAAAGCTATAATGCCATAATGCAGTAATGCTTTAATGCAGAAATACTATCTGCTATAATACTGTTTATTAAAATTCTGTTAAATAATTTACTATTAAATATTTTTCGAATTTGTCGACTTCACAAATTTGCATTAATTTGTATCAGGTCTCTGCCCATGGGTGACCCGTGGATTGACCCATGGGTCATCTGTAGGTGCGTGCACTTATTTGTATGAGTGATACAAACCCAAAAAAGGAAATTAGCCAATCAGAGAACGTAAAATGTGATGATCCCAGATCAGCCTGACACGTGAGCAAAGCGAAGAAAAACACGTAAAAAGAGAAAATACAAGAAAACATGTGTATAAACCTGTCTTGGTGCACTAATTAAAAATGTCAGAAATAAAATTTTACATATAATAGGCATCACTTTAACCCTATTAGACCCTAACCCTACCCTAACCCTAAATTTTTAATTTCATGAACTTAGTTTATTTTTACTTGAATTTCCTTTTTAGGTTTGTATCACCTGCACAAATAAGTAAACCGCCTGTGGGTCAACCTAACGGTCACCTATGGGTTGATCCACCTGTTCTCACCCAGGCTGTTACAACTTGATCCAGGTCACCCACCTACCCACAGGTGACCCAGGTGACACCCACCTGTGTTAAAACACTACCCCTAGCTATAATCACACCCTTGGTCAAAAAAAAAGTGATTATAATAAAATTTTGCTTATAAAAAATGTTAACTTAATATATTTTTTAATAATTTAAGATCTAATAAAATTATAAATTTTATAAATTGTGATTACAACTAGTGTGATTATAACTGTAGTTGAATAGTTGATATACTAAAAATTAGGTTATAAAAAATATTGATATGTTTTATAATCATGTACAAATTGTATAAAACTCATACAAGAAAATTTTAATTCTTGCTTTTAATTAATAAATAATAACATAATGCACCTTTTTTAAATAAATTTATAAGGCTTTTATTTTTATAATATAAAGCTACAATTTATTTATATTATATCATAAATATTGAATTAAAAACAAGTTTTTATTTTAGTTTATAATAAGAGAATACTATACAGTCAGACCTCCCTAAATGCAACCCCCTAAATGCAACATCCCTCTAAATGCAACCTTAAATTCTGGCCCAAATATATTTCTAACCTCTATAAATGCAATTTTTCTTATTGTTCTCTAAATGCAAGCTATCAAAAGTTTGGCCCAATGACTTGCATTTAGGGAGGTCTGACTGTATGTACTTCAGTTATGTCATATTAGAGTTTGATAATTCTATAATTCAAAAATTTTTATTATATCAGGTCTTCTAAATTGAAAGTTTACTAATAGTAAGCATAAGCTATAAATACTAATTCCAAAAGTCAAATCCTTCCAAATTCATATATAAGTCTAAATTTATATTTAAATAACTTTTTTAATAAATTGGTTAAATACTGTATTACAATATTTAAATTTGTTAAAAAATTTAAAAATTCTAAAATAATTCTATCTCATTTATTTATAATATTAATTATTAGAGCTAATAGATGCTTTTTTAGATTTTTTGTCTCTATTTAAATAATTTTTACCAATAGATATTTAAATAAGCTCAAATTTGCAGATTTAACAAAAAATCTAACCATTCTTATATTTTTTAAACAAATTCTTCAAATTTTAATAGTGTAAAATACTGCTTAGATATAGTAAAAAAAGCATTTACAAAATTTAAATAAAATAAATAATTCTGAAAGAGCTATTTAATAAGAGATATTAAACAAGTTTGAATTAGAATTTAGGTAAAATAGTTAAAATTGTCTTCATACTTACCAAATTAAGATAAATTAATGAATTCCAGTTGTACTATTAAAGTAAACTTATAAGTTAGAAGAATTAATTAATAATATAATTAATGCTAAAAATGACTTATTCTAAGAATTAAAAGTATATTAATGAAATGGTTTAAGTAGAAATTATATTTTAAAATAAAGGCCTCAATTTTTAGCATTAGCCATTTTTAGTACCACACCAATTAAAATTATGCTAATACAGATTAAATGATCCAAAAGGCACTATTAAAGGTTTATACCAGAATTTTTTATAGTAATTTACAAATTCTTTTTTGAACAAAAGAAATGAGCTAATCAAGGTAGAGTTAGTCATCACTATTAGGGTTGATCAGAAGAGATGCATTAACTTGGTTATTGTTTTGAACTACTGTATAATCTAGTTAGAGAGATTTTTAGCAAATATTTTGCCATTGTGTTTATTAGCTAAAAGGTCCTGAATAAATCAATCAGTATCTTGATAGACCATCAAGAATTTATTCATAAGAGTGAAGAAGTCATCAGGTTCCTCACTATAACAAAAACTAAAGATGAAGTGATTTATTAACTGGTCAAAAATCCATTTAACTTTGAAATTGTTAAATTTCTCAGAATGCCTTATTGTGTATTAAAAATATACTATAGCTGGTTGAAAAGTACTGAACCAAATCCAAAAGATAATAAAACGGGAAGAAGGATCTTGAGGGGGATAATAAAGGGCACAGTGCTTTTCCAAACAAATAATATGATGGCCATGTTCTATAATATTTTTAGAATGGATGCCTTCTCTTTGAAATTTTCCAGAGGATTAATCCAAAGCTATAAATATCAGACATATTATCACGTTTATATTTAGTATCCATAAAACATTTAGGGTTGATATATCCAACATTCCATGAAAGATTGAGTTTGAAGTCATAGACATTTCATTCATCTGATTTGATAGTCCAAAATTAGTAATCTTTGGTTGTTTTTGATGAATTAAGATGTTTTTCGAATGCTAGAATTATTAAAATATAATGATTGATTTACGCTTTAGTAAATTATGTAAAATATACATAGTATTATACTTACTTTATCCCTATGAATAATATTATTATAATGTAAAATAAAAGCCCGAGTGCTATTTCCTTGGCAATACATAGTTTATCCGTCCATTGTGATTTCGTAAAATTTGACATTAGATATTCCCGTGAAGTTCCTTCATTAGCATATTGTAAAACCATATTATAATATCCATGATTATTATTTGATGCTCTCAAAAAATTATAAACTGCTTATTCACCTTTTGTAACACAATAGAACATTACGAAGTTTAGATGGTAACAAACTCTTCGTAATAGTTTAAGCTATTTTATGCAATAAATAACTTAAATAAGCAAATTATTATTCTATAGTAGTACGCAATTCAATTAGAGTTTCAATATAACAAATTAATACCTCATCAATAAAATCTTTAATGATTTTTTTTATCTCTACTTGAATCGACTTTAAGACATTTAAGAGCAACCGTTAATTTACAGTCTTTCCACTCGTATTTAAAAACTTTTCCAAGGGTCAGTAAATTTATTATAATCGATATAGTTAATATGCCCTTCGGAAATAGCTTTTTCAAGCCATTCTTCTTATATGTTTGCCATAACTTTTTTTTTGTATGTACAGTATTAATCTTGGTCAAAAAAGCAATACGAAAATATATTTCAAATGCAATACGTAAGCACGTAATATTGGGTGTCCATCGTCTAACTACAGAACTAAAGATGATGACGATCACTAATACTAATTAAGTTGAATTGCTAAAAGATGTGAAATACTATATTAAAATAGGAAACGGAAACCCGGAGTAAATCACATGAGATTTGTTGTGTTGCACGAAATATTCAAGTGGGGAGACAGAAAATTCAAAGATACGTTTTTGATATTTCTATGATGGATACAATCATTTTTGAAGCATCAAAACGTAATTTTTATATCACTTTGCATAGAAATTAAGCGTCCTCTGCTACATTTCGGACTAAAGATGCTGGTGAAATAGTTTCACCACTATTAGTACAATCATCTCTACTCCGGACATTTAGCCAATACTATACTTATATAAAGGGTTTATCATAATTTTACGATTTGATTGGTACACAACATTGTGCATGCATCTTGTGCCCTGAACCCTTAATTCAAAATATTATGAATTGCGGCTCATTAATTATTTCTAAGAATGAGTTCACATCACCATCACGATAAATCTTGTTCACACGACCATTCACTATATGCTCAAAATTTAGACGAATTAGATTTTCAAAGATCAATACATAATGCATCTTTAATTGGTAATATTTCACAAGTAAGATCAATTATTTCAAAGAAAGGTAGCGCAGTAGTGAATCAAGTTGATGCTGCTGGATATACTCCTTTGGTATTTAAAAATACTTTTTTGTAATTTTTTTTTTGTAATTTGACGATGGAATTTATTAAAGTTTTATTTTTAAAAATTTATATAGCATTATGCAACTCGAAGTGGTAAACTAGAAATATGTCGTCTTTTACTAGAACATGGGGCAAATGTAAATGCTGTAACTCCAGAACTTTTATCAACTGTACGTATAATATTTTAGATATTTTTTAAAATATTAATTATTTGGCATATTTTAATTTATATAATTAAAAATTAAATTTAATTAGCCACTTCATCGCGCTGCCATTATCAATAATTCTGAAATAGTTCATCTTTTATTATCATCTGGTGCTAATCCAAAACTAAAAGATTCTGATGGTCATACACCATTAGATAAAGCTCGTAAAAATGGATCTGAGGATGTTATTTTAATTTTGAAAAAGTTTGATGAAACTGATTAGATTTCTTTGGTTATTCTTTAACAGAATAATTCGGTTTGAGAAAAAATTCGCAGGCTTACATTTTAGTTTCGTGACACAAATCATCTGACCTCAGGATTGTACTACACGTTTTTTGGTATAAAAAAAAAATTTGTTGCATCGACGACGTTAATGTTAATTTGGGATCGGGATTTATGATTTACAATTTATTTATTATATTTTCTTAAATTAACATAATTATTATTTCCGTCCAACTTTAAATTGTAAGTTTCTATAATCCGAATAAAAATATTAAAATTATTAAATATATGGTTTATACCTCTGGATCAATCAGTAATAATAAAACTAATACATCTTGAATATTTTTATATGAAATATATGTATTTGCTTTTTTTCATGATCTTTGTTGCTAGGATGGTCTGAAAGAGTCCGGAGTTCTTTATAAATCAAATCCGATAATCATACCAAAGTTTCCATTAAGATTTTTTTTTCAAAATTCCATATTCAAATTCATTCATTCACTGATCGCAAATATCAAGTATCAAATAAATACAACGCAAATTAATCGAAAAATGGTATCAAAGGTGTCAAATGAATTCACAAGTATTGGATGTAATAGAGTTCCACAAGTTGCAGCTTGGGGAAAAGATGGAATGGTTGCATTTGGGGCGTATAATTATGTGGCTTTATATTATCCTGAGGTATATATATTGAAAAAAGATGTGGATGATGATATTTAATTTGAGAATATAGGATTGCTAATGTGTAAAGATAGCAGATGAAGCGGTAATAATAATTTTAAATGATATGTGTATGTTTAGGATCCAGAATGCCGTGGTATTATTTCTACACTTGTAGGACATAATGATCGAGTTAATTGTGTTGACTTTATATATAGAGGTAAGACATATATGAGATAAATTACTTTTGATTTCATTTTTTCTGTTGATTACTAATTTACTACCTTGCTAATAGGAGAGGAATTAAATCAGAGAAATATCGCAATAATATCTGGATCGGTTGACAGTACAGCTAGAGTTTGGAAGTTAACTAAAGATAAAAAAGTAAATATCATTCTTTGTTTTGTACAAATATGCAAACATATTGTTTGTAGGAAATTAATTGTTGATAATTATTAGTGGGTAAATTCTGCAATTTTAGAATCTCATGGAGGTTCGGTAAATACTATTGGAGTAACTCGAGCAAAGTCAATTACTGTGGATAAAGATCTAATTGTAACTGGATCTGCAGACGGTGCCATTAAAGTATGGGAAAGGAGTATTGATGATGATGTTAATGGTAATTACTATAAATAATTCATGGCTTGCTTACAAATATCGAGTTAAACATTCATTAATCCTTCTACAAAATTGTGACAGATTCAATAAAATGCTTGCAAACAATCAATCTTGAAAAAAAGTATCCTATGGCTTTAGCTTTGTCGTATTTACCAGAATCAAAAAGTATGTAAAATAGGTTACTTGCAAAGATAAGGGTTTTCAAATTAAAATAATGCGTTTAAAATCAATGATTTTCTATTTAGTCTCAATGTTAGCATGTGGAAGTACAGATAAAAGGATATCATTATATATTCAAAAAGACGGAGTGGTAAATAAATTATCATATAATCATGTATCAAATGTTTATTTAACCATTTTATACGTCATCATACTATTAATCTTAGTTTATTCCATCTTTAACACTTCAAGGGCATGAAAATTGGATTAGATCTCTATCATTTGCTACATACACTACATTGCCTTCATCAAATGGCTCCATCACTTCATCTACTTCAGATTCAACCATTCAAGAAAAATATAAATTAAAAGATGGTGATTTATTATTGGCAAGCGCATCACAAGATAAGTATGTAAGATTATGGAGAGTTTCTTATAATGGTGAGGTTAGCGGTTCTTTTGATAATGAGGAAGTTACAAACGGAAAATCGAAGGAAAAAAAAAGTTTGAAAGAATTGCTAGAAAATCTGCCAGACGACACAATGGATACCCTGTATGTTTTTTTTTTTTTTTGACTAATCTTTTATGTTATGTGTACATTAATTATTCATTCGTCTTTATTTATATTTTATTTTTCACATAGTTCATTCGACAAAAAAGTACAGTTGCATACAAAAGCTCATATAATAGATGTGGATATGTCATCTATTAAGTAAGACGGATTCATTATTTATTTTCGAATACACGAAACTATATACTTATTCTATAACATTTATTTTGCATTAATGATTAGAAAAAGATATTCAGTAATGTTTGAAGCATTACTTATGGGCCATGATGATTGGGTATACAGTGTTTGTTGGCAACCTCCGACTACTATCGTGGGTGTGTTTAGAAATTTTGGTTTCTAATTATAATAAAATACATTTAGCATCACCTTATCTGTATGATAATGGCAGTATAATAATGGCTTAATTTCATTATAGACAAAGAAGGGAATGCTAGATATCATCAACCGATGTCAATCTTAACTTCATCATCCGATAAATCAATGATGATTTGGAAACCTGATCAAGAAACTGGTGTTTGGGTGAATTTGGTAAATGTATTTTTCTAATTTATTGCTTAGATTATATTATTATATTAGTTTAAAATTTTAAACAATTTACCTACAATTATAGGTTCGAGTGGGTGAAATTGGCGGATATGCCTTAGGATTTTTCGGAGGATTATTTGGACCAAAAGGAAATTATATTCTAGCTCATGGGCATACCGGTGCTTTTCATTTATGGAAAAACTTGAGTAGTGACCATGGTAATTTCTGATGCTTCCTCGAAATGAACATTTGCCTTTAGCTATTCTAAATATATTTACATGCCTTAATGTATACCAATATATTCACGTTTAAGATTGGCAACCTCAAATATCAATTAGTGGATGTTTTAATTCTGTACAAGATATTACGTGGGATCCGACCTTTAAATATCTTGTCTCTGTAAGGTACACTTGTTATTTCTTTATAATTTTACTTGTCTACAAAAATTTCATTTAACCTGTCGAATCAACTCTTTATAACTATATTCAGTCTTGATCAAACAACACGTTTATTTGCACCATGGATCCGACAACTTAAAATTGATCAAACGGAAGATGTACAAGTCTCAGAAAAACAAAATTCTATAGTTACGACGTGGCATGAGATTGGAAGACCTCAAATTCATGGGTATGACATACAATGTATTGCTTTCGTTAACCAATGGAGATTTGTTAGTGGTGCTGATGAAAAGGCAAGTAAATCTTATTTTATAAATTTATTTAAAGGGTTAACCAATAAATTGTAATTCACAACAATTATTATTATTTGTATTAAATCTTTTGATAATTAGATATTAAGAGTATTTGATGCGCCAAAAACCTTTGTTCAATCATTATCAAAATTATTAGGTGAAGAAGTTTCGGGAGAGTTGGTTGGTTATCTTTTTTATTCTATATCGCTTTCATCTTTTCTCTTATTTTTAATATTCAAGTTCATAAATTTTCAAAGGAATCCCGTCCATTAGGAGCAAATCTACCACCACTTGGATTATCTAATAAAGCAATATTTAATTATGATGTTGAAAAATTATCAACTCCATCTGAAGATGATGAATTATTAATTAGACGACAGACATTCACAGAAACTTTAACAACACCAAGTTCTTTAAAGATTTTGGAAAAACCACCATTTGAAGAACAATTATTACAGAATACTTTATGGCCCGAAATCGATAAATTGTTAATATATTTATAAATAATAGTTATCTTATTTCGAAATTTAAATTTTCCTGATTTAATTTGTTATATATATCGTTATTTATTATGATTTTATATAGGTATGGACATGGATATGAGCTAATAAGTGTTGGTGCAAGTCACGACGGAAAATATGTAGCTTGCGCCTGTAAGGTATGATGAGTCTTTATCTTTTTTTCATAGATTATACAAATTCACTATTTTTCATACAGTATCCAAATTTTTAAAAACTGATTCACTTTCTTTCATTGAAAAGGCTACAACTCCAGAAGATGCAATTATCAGGTTATATAATACGATGACATGGAAAGAACTATCTAATGGGTCGTTGAAATCACATTCGTTGACAGTTACAAAAATTAGATTTTCACACAATGATAAATTGATATTGAGCGTTTCTAGGGATAGGACGTGGTCTTTATTTGAGAAATGTGAAGAAAATGAAGGTAATACTGTGTTATTATTATCGAAAGAAAATTTTCTTTTTTACAAAGAATTTTATATCCACAATAATTGATTCATTACTTTCTAATAGCAACACCATACAAACTTATATCCAAGAATAAAGCACATGCGCGTATAATATGGGACTGCTCATGGAGTCATGATGACTTGTTATTTGCTACTGCTTCAAGAGACAAAACGGTAAATTTTTTTGTTAATAAAAAAAAAAATTCAAAGTTTTATATTTAATTATCTTTTACTACTTTAAAGATTAAGATATGGAATCGAGAAGCCACTTCATACTCACAAGATCAAAATCAATGGCATTGTATTACAACCTTGAAATTTAATGACGCAGTTACAGCTATTGATTTTGCGCCTAGATTTATTGATGAAAAGTAGCTATTTGATTTTAGATCATCTACATTTTTTTATTTTATTGATGATTCTATTTAACACAATATTCTTTTAAGATATTTAATAGCAATTGGTTTAGAAAACGGTCAAATCCTATGTTACCAATCTAACCAAATGTTAATTGATAAATGGAATTTGATAATTGATATTGATAGAGAGTAAGTAATATTCTATATATTACGTTTTTTTTTCATCTCCATTTCTAACTTTCCGATACTTTTTTTAGTAAATGTCATGCTGCGAGTGTAAATCGTCTAACTTTTCGATCTACAAATGCTCTATCAAATACCAATAGTGATAACCATGTTGCAACAGTAAATAGGCTGCAATTAGCAAGTTGTGGGTCAGATTGGTCTGTTAGAATTTTGAATTTAGATTTTTGAGATCCAATACTTATTGGTATTGCTTTTATAAAATTTGTACCATTTATAGTTTTCTGAATAAGATGAATTTTACAAATCTGTAAATTGTTTAGTAGTCTATAACTGAATTTAATCATACTACGGTTTAAAAGCCAGCCTATAAAATAAAAAATATATTTAACTTACAAGTTTTATATCGCTGAAATTTGCATATTAATTTTTTTTTTTAAAAAAAAAAACTTACTTAAATCCCAGAACTTCATATCCAGCCCAAACTTTATTGATAACATATGGATCTTCATCAAGATATTTTCTTACTTCTTCTTCACTATCGGCTTCCATTATCAAAACGCTACCAACCATTGTTGCATCTTCAGATTTAGTATCTGATAAAATTGCACCACCAGTAACTATTAAACCAGTTTCTCTGGATTTATTTGCACGGGAAACGTGCTCGGGTCGGGACGAAAGACGGCGTGCACCAGCATCTGGATCATCATGGTCTGATGCTATTTTGGATAAGAATATAAGAATTAAAAAAGTGTTGTATGAAGAAATGAATTAGACACGAGTAATAGTAATGATTTGTTTTTTTTATTTACCCAAGACTATAAAATGTTTGTTAACTTTATTTGTATTATTTATTTTGATTTATAAAATCATATAAGATATTTTATATAATACGCGTAACAGTTAAATACAATCAAATAAAAGAATTTGTAAATATTTTACTAGCTGATTTAGTACTAAATCTCAACTTGTTACCGACTAAAAAAAAAAAAACCGTTATGAAAATTTTTTTCATAATATTAATATCAAAAAAAATTTTTTTTTTTTTACCAATTGCTCCAGAAAGTCGGTTTGTTGATAATACATTTAATAAAAAGGGTTTGGATGCAAATTTATTTAATAACAACATTGTGCTAACGCTAAAAATGATGAATGTATATGATGAATGTATAGTAACAGTAATTACTAAATTAATGTAGTTCTGCACCTAAAAAAAGTACACGGGTTCCGGAATTACGGTTTTAGTCATCATTATTTTTTTTTTATAGTAATCGGAAATTTCATGTGAAATCTACAGTACACCCCCCCCCCCTAATTTGTGGCGTAGAAACTTAAAACTATAAAAATAACGTTTCCCTAACACTAACCATCATTAATTTACCATCATTATTTTTTTATAAATCATGTCTTTAGCCAACGGTGAAAATCCAAAAATTCTACAAAACTTCATCGATGGCCAGTATGTGGATCCTATTAAAGCATCCTCAGTAAAATATATTCCAGTTACAACACCACATACGGGAAAAATTATCGCGCAATGCCCGGTTTCTACCGCCGAAGATGTAGATAAAGCTGTTGAAGTTGCAAAGAAAGCTTTCAAGGCATGGAGGTAGATATTATACAAGGGACATTTCCCTTACAATGGTTCAAAACGCTGTCTGTATCTAATAAGAATTATAATAAAAACATATAATTTAATAAATTTTACGATTATATAGAACAAAAAAGAAGAAAATTAGCATAAAAATCAAAATTCTGCAAAATTTGCAGTTTTTTTAAAAATATTTACCAATTTTAAAAAGTATACTGAACAAATTTACTTAATTGACCAAAAATGGATTGTCTTAGTAAAAAAAAATAAGATTGCTATATATAAAGTAAAAAATTACAATTTTTCTATATACAACCTTTTTCTTTACTAAGAGAATCTACTTTACTAGTAAAAAATTGAATTAAAATTTTGTAAAAAAAATAATTCAATTTTTTACTAATAAAACATCTAAAAAAAAAAGGGTCTACTCTTTATTATTGTTATAAAATTTCATGCTGAACAACTATATTTAAGTCCAAAATAGATTTTCTTAGTAAAAAAAAAAAAGATTATATGTAGAAAAATTGTAACCATTTTGATCAATTAAGTAAATTGAGTTACATATTTAAAAACTGCAAAATTTGCAGAATTTTTAACTTGATTTTATGCTAAATTTTTCTTCTCTTTTGTTCTATATGATCGTAAAATTTAATTTTTTTAAGTTATTAATTAAGTTAGTTCTTTAGCTTAAAGTTTATAGTAAATTTATATGCTTTTATTATAGTTTTTATTATAAGCATCACTCATGGGGAAATGTCCTATGACTGATATTATTAAATTAATGACTTACTTATTTGTTTCAATTGATTAAAATTTTTTAGTTCTCGAACGGTTAAGGATCGTGTACAAGCTTTGATCCGATTTCACAACTTATTATATACACATATTGAAGAATTGGCTGACCTAATCATATTAGAGCATGGGAAAAATAAATCTGAGGTATGTTTATTCTACCTGTTTTATTCTCTTTATTTGATCTATTTTTCATACGATTATGAACAAATGATTATTATGTTTTTAGGCGATAGCAAGTATTTCTAAAGGTGCTGAAACTGTAGAATATGCAATTTCTCTTCCTCAATTGGTAAATAAAAAAATTAAATTATTAGAATAACATTTTAGAATGTCAATTTATTAATTATTATAATATTTTCTAGATTCAAGGTAAAATTTTGGAAGTTTCTAGAGGAGTATCATGTCAAGATGCTCGCGTTCCTTTGGGCGTTGTTGCCTCTATCGTACCTTTTAATTTTCCAATCATGGTAAATATTATATTTTAATTATTAGTCATCTTATTTTATACGTTTGAATAGTTGAAAATATTTGAAATAATTATAATTGAATGGGTTAGGTTCCTTTTTGGACTTTGCCAATCGCCATTGCTACTGGAAATACTTTAATATTGAAACCCTCGGAAAAGGTTCCTTTGACTATGAATCGTGTTGTTGCACTTCTAAAAGAAGCTGGTATACCAGATGGTGTCGTAAATATAGTAAATGGGACTGTTGATGGTAAGTTTATATTTTTCTATAATTTTATAAAATTTATAAATTTAACTCATCTTCTCTTAAACTATAATATGTTTTTATCAGCTGTCAACGCAATTTGTGATCATCCGGAAATAAAGGCGGTAACATTTGTGGGAACCTCGCATGTAGCTAACCTTGTTACTGAAAGATGCCAGAAATTAGGAAAAAGGGTTCTTGCTTTAGGTGGAGCAAAGGTTCATTTTTTATACTTTTTATATGTGAGTTTATTTAATAATAAACGTAGTTTTATGTTTCTAAATATTATATACTTTACAGAATCATTTAATCGCTTCACCTGATTGTAATATTGAAACAACGTCAACTGATGTCGTAAACTCATTCACAGGATGTGCAGGTATTTTGAATTACATATATACTTACACATAATATGATAAATAATTATTTAACAAAATATTGATAATCATCTTGTTAAAGGACAACGTTGTATGGCAGCTTCAGTCCTTTTGACAATTGGTTCGCAACAAGCCCTTCTTGATCGTATTTGTGATAAAGCTTCTAACTTAAAATCGGGCGCAAAACCTGGAGAAGTAGGCCCAGTAATTGACAAAGTATCACTTGATAAAATCAATAGATATATCGCAGAATCTGAACGAGCAGGTGCTAAGATTCTTGTCGATGGTCGCCATTGGACTTCAGAAAAATCTGAAGGGTTTTGGATCGGTCCGACTGTTATTTTACATACTAATAAAGAGGATAAAGCTTTACATGATGAAATTTTCGGTCCCGTATTGAGCATTTATGAATGTTCTAGCAAAGAAGAAGCTATTGAGATCGAAAATGGTAATCCGTATGGTAATGCGGCTTGCATATATACTACTACTGGTGCAACAGCTGACTGGTTTATCTCAAGATTTAGTGCTGGAATGGTAATAATTATTATTATATTTTATTATTTTTATTATTTTATTTTATTTTATTCCTTTACTGATTCTTTTTTTAATTTTAGTGCGGAGTGAATATTGGAGTTCCGGTGCCTAGGTAAGTTTAACCAACTATAATACAATTCAATAATCATTGTATCCACAAAACTAAGTTCATAAACTTTAATCATTTAACAGAGAGCCATTTTCATTTGGAGGAATAAATCGATCTAAATTTGGAAACTTTATGGATATTACTGGCGATGGTGGTGTCGAATTTTTCACTTGGAGACGTAAAGTAACAACTAGATGGGGTACTGGAGATCTTGATCTAAAATTAAAAATGTAAAATAGAAATTAAATTAGATGTCAAAAGTCTATTAATTAATTTATTTATTAAAATTTTTTTTTAACTAGTTTTAAATTAAAAATAAATAATATTATTTGTTATATTGATAATATATTTTTAGTTTTCAACTTTATCGTAATGTTAATTTTGTTATGTACGAATACTTTTACAATACCTTACTAGTAACCTGCACATAAAAATTACTATATACAGTAAATAGTAACAATTTCTATAATAAGTTCTTTTAGAGTTCAATCCGTTAATCGTTTATCGGGATATCGTTGCCCGTTATCTGAGTATCCGATATCTGTTCACTATTGATATTTGAATAATTATCCGAATATCATTCAGATTATCCGGATATCTGATCGATCTGATAATTCAGATATGGATAAAGGGTGAATAAATTACTATCTCCTATATGGTTTAAAGTTTGCAGATTTTTTTACAATCACTTTTTTTTCTCAATTACCCCAGATGTTATACAGTACGTTAATCCATGATTAGCACATGCGTTTAAAATTTATTCTGATTGAATATGACATATGAGTGACAGAAAGGGAAAATCTGTAGATTAGTTCACTATTTTTATCTTATCAATTATCGGATTCTGCTCTTAAATAATCTAATCAACATGAAAATTTAGCTCTTGATGACATTTGGGACCCCGCACAGCAAAATGGTGCATTGGGCCAACCAATCAGATTTTGAGATTTTATAATAATAATCTGTTTATATATTGTATCTTTCTAACAATGGTATTAATTTGTAAAATATATTAATAAAATGTGTATAAATTTAGGATTTGTTTCGTTATTATTATAATTAAAATTAATCACGTGATGATTTTCAATTGTGATTTTCTCAAAATCACATGATTGTCCCAATGCACTGTTTTGCTGTGCGGGGTCCCATTTGTTGAATCCATTTTATGCCAAGAATAGTGTGACTAATAAATCGGTCATACAATATCACATGTAATCATCGTAGGATCAATTTACAGAAGTCGAACCCCGGTAAAGTGAAGTAGTGAATCAATTTACTGGTTTTCCCTTTCCGTCACTCATGTGTTAAATTTATTGATTGCGTAGAGAAAATCTATCGATATAAATAAAATAAAAATTAATTTTAATCGTTTTTTCGTTCAATATGACACCTCAAATATTCAATACGATATGTGTAATCGAAAATGGGGCATATTATAAATCGTTCAAATATATTCTTATTTAATACTTTTGCGGAACCTTGCAAGTACATATAAAAATTTAAAGTTTTAATATGAATCCTTCATAGTAAAGTTGAAAACATTGAAGAGATATAGGATATAGGAATTAACGAATACCCATCACTTGACATTATCTCACTTGGCACTTTATCTCCTAGTTGCAATATGCAAAATTTGAAACGAACACTATGCACTATATAATTAGCAAAGCCATAATTAAAATAATCCGATCGTTCAAGAACAAACAAAAAAAAAAAGAAATTTAAAAAAGATTGCAGTTTGACAGAACAAACAGCAGTCTAAGAGCTGTTCAAGACATAAAATAATATACTCTGCACAGTGTTGGAAATCTTATGTTCTCATGTTCTCATGAGAACACTTTTAATCGAGAACATTTACAAAATTTAAGATGTTCTCTATTATATTTTTTTTGTGAACATTAAGTTTGAAAAATATGTTCTCTATGTAAATATATAAAATAATAAAAAATCATTTTTTATTAATATAGCAGTTTAAAATAAGCTCATAAATATTTATTGTTAGTTAATTGAAATAGAGAATAGATAATATAGTTTATTGGTTTATCCATTTCTCAATATAGCCCTTATTATTATCAGTCATCCAATTTGTTACATGTAAATTTTTTATATATCTATAACTATATACTAAAAAAATTTGTGTGAAACCTTGGTGCATAATAATAATATCAAGATTTATACAGAATTGCGAGAAAATCATTTTTTGTTAAGAACCCGCTCGGGGTTAACTTAGTAAAATTTTGAGTTAGAAATCTAATATCTTTTATAACTTATCTAAAAAATCTTTGTGTAACGATAACGTTTAGATTACTCTTTTTATATTGTGTAACGATAACGTTTAGATTACTCTATTTATACTGTGTAACGATAACGTTTAGATTACCTATTTATACTGTGTAACGATAACGTTTAGACTAACAATATAAATAATTGTATTAAAGTATGGTATCTATTTATACTGCAATATGATTGGGCAATACAATTTGTGTAACACTTATATGCAAATAGGTTACACTAAAGCTTATTGTACTGTTTTCGCAAAAATAATTTTTGGTTACACGCCACTAGTGTTTTAAGCCGGCTAAGGCAGCTGTGGCTAAGCCGGCTTAGCCAACTAAGCCAGCCGATGTAATGTGATCGGCTGGCTAATGCGGCTAAGGTCACACAATCGTAAGCGAATCAAATTGCACATAAAAATAAAATTTAATATACGATAAATCTACGACTTTTTAAGTATTGTTTGATATTTGAGTTTTGAAATTTGATTTTTATGATTTGCGATTGTTCCGAAAGCTTGCAAGTATTATTTCATTTTTATTTTTATTTTTTTTATTTTTTTTTTAGTATTTATTATTTTTAGTTACTGGTAGTTAATTTAGGCTATACAAGATGAATTTTTGGGTCTTATAACGTACAATTTATACTTTAACTCACCAACCCGGATTTTTATTTAAAAATTTTTTAATTAATAAAAAATATGAATATTTTATTTCATACATAGCGATTAAAGCACTAGTCTAAAAAGATAAGTTTTATATTTCTAGCGCATATTTATATTTATCGTACTATACTAATTTTTTTTTTTTAAATTTTTATAGTTTGATTCAATAAATTTTTATCTCTATGGGGAGTAACAAAAATCAGGTGATTTTTTTGGGGGGAGGGGGGTAAAAAAAGTTAAAATTATATATAAGAACCTGACTATTTATATATTAAGAAAGAGGGAGGGGGTAGGCTTCTGATAAAAAATAATCAGGTGATTAATGACACTGCCCTATCCACTTAAGAAAAAAACACTTATTTACTATTAACAACGCCTTCCATTTTCTTGAAGAAAATGGCTAAAATCGGGTTTGTCTAATTTTTTTTATATTAAACCCGCATTGTCATTGATCAATCTAATTATATCAAATTTTTCTATTAGTTAGAAATACTTATATTATGCTACGAAAGTAACCAAAATTTCCTACCAAACTCGGATACACGGTAAAGATCTTTGAATTTTCTTTAAGAAATAGTAAATCATGAACGGTATCAGGATCTAATTGATTTCTCTTATCAGTAATTGTATTTCCTGCATTTGAAAAAACCCTCTCTGACGGAACAGATGTAGCTGGAAAGGCTAGGTATTTTCTTGCTTGTTGAGAAAGAAGGGGAAACATTGTTTTGCGTTCATTCCACCAGATTAATGGATTA